>JAMWEH010000843.1:0-22369 GCA_024721245.1 Mitragyna speciosa
CCTCGAACACTTGAAACTTCAATCTTTAAGCCTTCAATACGAACATGGAGATTTGGAAGAAATTTGGAATTTGATCTTGAACTTGAGGGACTTGAGAGGCTTGAGCACTTGAGACAGAAAAATCTCTCGAAAACATTTTAGACTTTTGCTCTGCATTTTCGGATTTGAAAATGTACATCTGACTTGATAGGGTGGAGCACTATTTGTAGCCAAAATTTGGTAGACAATAGGTTTAAGATCAATTCTCTAGAATATTCCATTACTCAGGTTGCTTGAAACTCTAAGAAACAAGCTTAATAAATGGGTTGGCTTAAGTAGTTCAATGTAAATTAATTCAATTAATTCATAAATAGACATTATAATTTAACTTGACACCCACATGCGAATGGTTTACTAATGTGAATTAATTAAATTAGCTTACTTTAATTTAAATGGACTCTATACCTTAATTTAATTCATAACACAATTGCAATTCATCCAACTTATAAGCTTAAACATAAATGGACTTATAATTGATTTAATTTAATTTAATATCAAATCAATTTAATTTGTTTAATTTTGATTAAATTAAATTAAAATTTCATCATCTACAGCAAGTTATGTGTATTACTGAGTGTCCTATGACACTCATTAGAAAAATTATCAAATAATAAGAAAAATAAGTTTTAATGCAATTAAAGTAAAACTCAAGTAAAGAGAGTAGCCACTGGGCTAATGACCCACTAGTTAGAAAAGACCTTTAAGGTTGTTCGAACAGTTTAAGATTTTACCTAGTATACTATTAGAAGTCTCACTCTACTTTTGTGATTGTAAAAAAAAAAAAAGTAGAGTAAATTTTGCCACCAAATTAGTAAGTTTGACGATTTACGAGACTTACTCCTCAAACTTACTACTTTATTACTTAATATCACCACAACAATTGAAACATGGAAATTATCCGTTATTACTGGCGGAA
Organism: Mitragyna speciosa; assembly: GCA_024721245.1. Classification (NCBI taxonomy): domain Eukaryota; kingdom Viridiplantae; phylum Streptophyta; class Magnoliopsida; order Gentianales; family Rubiaceae; genus Mitragyna; species Mitragyna speciosa. Next base: position 956 of record JAMWEH010000843.1, read on the forward strand.
AGTGGAAACAGGCACGTGGTGCCTTGCAAGCCACAAGTTGATTGAGTGTAAGTGACGACGCTTAGTCACTCGAGCATTTTCCACTGTTCAAATAGAAAAGGGGATTAATTAATTCTCAAATTGCTTCATACAAACGGGCCCAAATGAGGTTTGAAAATGTGGACCTGAATTCAACTGATCTGGCTCTCTCGTCCGATTCCGATCTGTGTCACGGATGGCCAAGTAAGATTTGGAGACGTGAAACAAAATGGAACTCTTTGGCCTGGATCTTTATCTCCATTCTCCACGTTTATAGATCCAAATAAGCAAAATTCTCTTCCCAAAAACTGCCCCCATAAAAAAAAAAAAGAAAAGAAAAAGAAAAAAGACATTAAATACGGCTGACACAACGGCTGCTCTGTCACTTGCGGAAGACTGAAACTCCAAAGTCTCAAAGCCTCTGCAATCGGCGCTTCCTTGATCTATCCGCCACGCTTTCATTAAGCCATTGTGATCCCTTTATAGCCTTCTCTGATCCCTTTTAATGACCATTACTCTCATCCCATCTTTCTGAAGTTATTCTGATGCATAGCATCTGAATTGTTTGGCCTTGCTTTATTTGGGGTTGTTCAGGACTTCTCCAATTTAATAAGGTATGATACTCTTATTTGCTTTTCATAATACATTTTTATCAATTTCTTGAAATGGGTTCTAGTTGGTTTTTTTTTTTTTTAATTGTTGAGGAGTTTTAGTTTTCTCTTTGATTTTAGCATGTAAAGTTTTGTCTTTATCATTTTTGTTACTTGTCCACTTATGAGTAATTATGCATGTGCTGTAGTTTTGACATTGTTTGACAATAATTTGGTTATTTTGGGTTATATTGACGTCTAAATTTCAAATTATGTTTTGTTTTAGGTGTAAAAGTTGATTCCTTTTTCATATTTTGGGTGGAGGTTTAGATATTGTTTATGTACGAATATCTAGACAAACAATTTTTGTTAGTATGCATTTTGAATAGAATACTCTTATATTGGAAATGTATTTGTACTTTATAGTTTCCAGCTTGGTATCTGGCTGCCTCCCCTTGGCACCAAACGCTTCTTGTTTTCTGCGGAAGTTTTGGTTTTCAACAGTCAATGGATATTTTCTGCCTTTTCGTGTTGTGATTTTCTTTAATGAGAAAATAAAAGCTATTTATTCCTTCCTTAACCGTAAGTTAGTAAATACTTGTAATGGCAAGGAACTACTGGGAACTACTTTATCGTAATTATCTGACACGGGAACTGATTATTTTATGTTTAAAGCCCTTTCAAAGATTCAGCCACTATCTTGCTCATTATCGGGTGATAAGGCCACCAATTGGTGATTGGATGATGTTAATTTGTCTGAGCCATAAATTGGTTGCTTCTGTAGGGGTTGTAGAACCTTAGAGATGGGTGCTTATCTTGTTGGCGTCCTAGTTCCTCTTGTTTTTACGCTCCTCTTTAGAAATTCAAAGAATGGCAAAAAACGAGGTGTTCCGGTCGATGTTGGTGGGGAACCTGGTTATGCCATCCGAAACCGTCGGTTTGCTTCTCCGGTGGAAACAGCTTGGGAAGGGATCACCAATCTTGCAGAGCTTTTTGAGCATGCATGCAAGCAGCATTTCGACAAGAGATTACTTGGAACTAGGAAGTTAATTTCCAGAGATACTGAAACATCTGAAGATGGAAGGTCATTTGAGAAGCTTCATTTGGGTGATTATGAGTGGTTAACTTATGGTCAAGCCTTTGAAGCTGTATGCAGTTTTGCCTCTGGTTTAGCACAACTTGGGCATAGAAGGGAAGAACGTGTAGCCATCTTTGCTGATACACGTCAGGAGTGGTTTATTGCACTGCAGGTATGAGCTTGTTCTCCTGGATCAAAACCAATATTAATGCGCTAACAACTTTGCTACTGTACTCCTCTCCATTACATTCTGAAGACACATCTTAATGTACAAATCCTGTAGGTTCTTTGTATCTCATTTCAAGACTACTTTTCACAGATTATGCAGCTGATTTTACTGATTTACATGCTGTCATACACATTCCTTGCCGTCTTACTTTCATGACAGTGTAATATTGTAAATATATCTCTAACATTGTGTTACTGCTATAATTGGGATGTTCTTAATCAGGGATGCTTCAGGCGCAATGTAACTGTTGTAACCATTTATGCATCTCTGGGGGAAGAAGCTCTCTGTCATTCACTAAATGAGGTCTGACTCTGTGTTTTTTCACTTCCTCATCCATTCATTTGTGTTGACATGCTCAAACTGCTACCCTCGTTGAAGACATCCTTAAGCCTAGAGACAGTTTTATGTACAAGAGCACACATAAAGACAAAATTCCCAGTACACAGAAAATGTATTGTTTGTTCATATTGTATCTTGCTCATTTTCATTGATAAATGCAAAGATGATAAGGTATATCAACAAAAGTCTAACCTAAACCAGTTATCTGATCTACCGGCAGTCTTGGTACTGCAAGAGTGACCTTGCACACTAACTCGTGAACAGAAACCCTGCCAAAGTGTATTTCTACTTTTTCTGAATCATCTCTGCATTCAATTAGTTTCTTTAAGCTGCACTAGGTTCTTTTTTTTTTTTTCCTTCAATTTCTGACTGGGGATGTTATTACAAATGAATTCCATTTTTGCTGAAGTTTGTCCAAAGGTTAAATTTATTGTGAAGTTAAGATGCCATAAACGTACAGTAGAGTTTCTTTATTGGGCATTTCAAGGCATGGACTTTACGGAAGACCTTAGAGTTAATTTCCATAATAGGGTTCCATATGATGAAAATGTATCCAAATGTAGCTGAAGGTATCATAATGTGTATCTAGGATCCAAATGTGGCTGAGGTGTCATCCTGTGTATCTAGCATTACCACTAGTCTAACTTTTAACTGCTTTTAAACTGTAACTCTTGAGCTAGTATTTAGACATAAAATCATTCTGTAACTAATTTATAGCTTGTTGGTTGTTATGTTGAGAATTCCTGTTGATATGCTTAAGAATTCCTGTTGGTGGTTATATTAAGAATTCCTGCTTCCACATGAACAGAAATCAGATTTCTGCTACTGAATTGTTGTAATCAAATTTTCTGTTCCACCAGCTGTTATGAAAATGACTATATTACGAATGTATTCGTGAAAGGAAAAGTACATTGTTCTTATACATTTTAAAGGTTAATAAGTCACCTTAATTTTCTTATCATTATCAAAGCAATATCCACTTACTCCAAATGCTATCCATTTGTTAGACTGAGGTTACAACTGTTATTTGTGGGCACAAAGAACTGAAGAAACTTATAGATATAAGCGGACAACTTGACACAGTACAACGTATAATAAACATGGATGATGAGCTTCCCTCGAATTCAGCATCAGTTTCTGGTAGTGTTAGCTGGACTCTTACATCCTTTGCTGATGTACTGAGGGTTGGTCAAGGACATCCTGTTGAACCTGAATTACCTCTTGCTGCTGACATTGCAGTCATAATGTATACCAGCGGAAGCACTGGGTTGCCTAAGGTTAGTTCAGAAATTTTCTATAACATGTAGCTATATATTTGAACTTTATATATCTGCTTAATTTGGTAAACTTGAGAAGATATATCTCTTGCAATAATGAGAACTGATTATCACCATTGCCTGTGAACTCACTTGATGGTTAAACTTACTGAAAATGTTAAAAGTATATTAGTTATAACTGGGAATTTTGAGTGACTTGAATATGATGTGAGCTCTATGGATTTTTGCCTAGGAGAGAACTGCTAGTTAAGCTGGCTCTTTCTTTTTGTTACTGACGAAAAGGTATTCTAATATTTTAGGCTTAGATGCAAAACAGAAAAGATGACGAACCGACATTTCTTATTATTAATTGATATCAAGACAATTTTGTTAATGCAGATGACTAAGGCTCAAGGAAATCCAAGATTAAGGATTTCCAGAGTTTTACTCAAGCGTCAATTAGGCATCCTTTTATGGATAAAGAGTTTTGCTAGGAGTTGGATTAGTTTTCTAAAAGGTTCTTTAATTCAGCTTATGTAAGTAGTCATATAATTTTTTATGAGTCTTAGGAATTTTATAAATTTTATTAGTTAGGAGTATTTTGCTAATTTAGCTGTTTCTGCACGAATTTTGTGGTTTGCGTACATTAGTATTTTTGTCCTTGTCAAATAAGGAACTGGTTTCTGGGTTATTATTAGCAATAGAGTTAAGAAAGGGATGTTATTGCTATAGGGAATAATAGATGAATCCTAATTATGATAGGATCTTCTTAGGAGCCCATAAATAAGTGTTGTCCTTCAAGAGAAATCAGTTTTTCAGCTTAATAAAAATTTCCTGCAGACATTGTTGGCTTTTTGAAGGTTGTGAGATACAATCTATTGGTTGTGATGCCTAAAGATACCTCTTGGATGTGATGCCTAATGGTGCTTAGGAGTGATTCTTAGAGTTCCTTAATAATTAGTTCTCATTCTTTACTTTGGAGTTTTTGGCAGTTTTACTTCATTTTTTCTGTCCAGTTTTTTTGCTTATCTTTGTTTCCTGCATTTTCTTCTCATTAACTTGCTATTTCCTGCAATTCTTAAGTCCTAATGAAATTGATTTAACTATTATTGATCCTACCATTAGTTGTGCTGCATCATTTATTGCCATTATTTATGTAATTAACTTCATCTATTGAGCTTATTTGCAAGGTTTTGGGACTGTTGGAACAATTTTAAAGTAGTCACTTGGAAAGCCTATCACCAGTCCTAGCAAAGTTCTAAGTAATGTCCTATTTTGCAGGGTGTAATGATGACACATGGCAATGTTTTAGCTACGGGCTCTGCTGTTTTGACCATTATCCCTGACCTTGGAATCAAGGATATTTACATGGCCTACCTGCCCCTAGCCCATATTCTTGAACTAGCCGCAGAGGTATAAGTTTTGTTCTTTTTCCCTTGAATCAGGGGTATAATCATTAACTTGGTTAATTTGGTTGCATTGACAGCATACTTGAGGTTCCTACTATGAGAAAGTATTTTTTATGATACAGAACATTATGGCGGCCATTGGAGTTTCCATAGGATATGGCTCTCCTCTGACTCTTACAGATACGTCAAACAAGATAAAGAAGGGAACAAAGGGAGATGCCTCTGTGTTAAAGCCTACACTGCTGGCTTGTGTTCCAGCAATTCTTGATCGGGTTCGAGATGGTGTGCGCAAGAAGGTCCGTAAAGCCTTAGCTAATACAAGTAAAAATCTTTATACGAATTTCATTTTCTTTTGCAAGTTGGTCATTTAATTTCAAAGTTTTACTGTATCTTCAGGTAGATGCTACAGGTGGATTATCTAAGAAATTGTTCAATTTGGCTTATGCTCGTCGACTGTCTGCTGTAAATGGAAGCTGGTTTGGGGCATGGGGTTTGGAGAGGCTTCTTTGGAACTTTCTCGTGTTTAGAAAAGTAAGAGCAATTTTGGGTGGCCGTGTCCGCTTTGTACTGTCTGGAGGGGCTCCTCTTTCGGCTGACACTCAAAGATTCATCAACATATGTCTTGGGTCAGTGTGGTTGTAAAATTCTAAACTTATTGCTGGATAAGAAAGATTGATTTGCCCGAGATTTAAGCAATCTTGCTGCTTTAAATTTAACCCTTGCGTGGATAAATATGTGTGAACTTGGTAACTCTACTTGTCTGGTTTACTATGCTACTGTGAATCTCAACCTGATTATGATATATCTAGTAGTTAGTGTCATTCTCAGTATTTCAGTACGTCAATGCTCTTTTATGTGGTCACTCTCTCTCTCTCTCTCTCTCTCTCACAATGCTCCTTCTTGAAGTACCAAGTGGACTCTCTCTCTATCTGCCTTGATAGTACACGTGCGAGACAATAGTTAAGAAAATTGGTATGAAAGGAGGAGAAAAAGAGAGAAGTTTTCCAGGTTCCTATCCACTATGTAAATCCTCTTGCATTTTCTTGTCTGCTGGATTTTAAGGACATCAACTGTGTGTGTGTTTTACGTAGTCTATTCACCTAAACAATTTAATACCAGTGAGTAAAAATGATTTCTTTCTTTTGGATCAAGTGATGAATTAACATATTTTACTACAATGATTTTGGAAAGATTCGTATCTCTGTTTCCTTCAATTGGACTTAACAAATATTATAGTGAACCTTACCATGTGGTATTATCTGGTAAATATTGTAAATGCAACTTTTCTTTTTTCAATTTCATTTTAATTTGCATACTTCATTTTAACATATTACATTTTCCAGTGTGCCTATAGGACAGGGATATGGTCTAACTGAGACCTGTGCTGGTGGGACATTTAGTGAGGTGGATGATACGTCTGTTGGTCGTGTTGGTGCCCCACTGCCTTGTTCATATATCAAGGTATAGAAGAAAAGAAAGGAAATAATTTACACTAGTTTTCTATATGCACATGACTAGACTTAGTATATTTTTATTTAGTATGCATATTATGTTCCATATCAAGTATGCCTGTGATCAATGTGGTACAAAATTTTGTATTACTTGTAATTTTTGTACATGTGGTTACAACTTTGAAGGTGTTGGACAAATATCAATTTTCTGGATTGTAATGTATAAGTTTTGCTTTTATTTAATTGAATCTTTCTTTGGGATATGATGCCAAACGCATGGTTGTCAATAGTGTTCACTTGTCACCTTTAGCCATACAGCTTTGGAGTAATTTGAACTTCTTCTTTTGCTAGGGAATGCACATGCCTCATGTCGTGGGCATTTAATGTAATTTACTTTGATTGCCTTCGATTATTAGCAAACTATTCTTGCTGTAACATTTCAAGTTTGAATTTTAGTTGAAAGATTGGCATGAGGGAGGATACTTAACAACTGATTCTCCAATGCCTCGAGGGGAGATTGTTATTGGTGGGCCAAATGTTACTGTTGGATATTTCAAAAATGATGAGAAAACCAGGGAAGTATACAAGGTAATGGATTGTGAGTTTTGACTTTTATTCTTTTGTGGGATTCTTAAAGAGTTTTACTAACCATTTCCTTGAAAAGGTTGATGAGAAAGGCATGAGGTGGTTCTATACAGGCGACATTGGGCAATTTCATGCTGATGGTTGCCTTGAGATAATTGATCGTAAAAAAGACATAGTAAAACTTCAGCATGGAGAGTATGTTTCCCTAGGAAAGGTGAGAATGTTGAAGCTCTGACTCTGCAGGTTCTTCTACAATATCTTTTTTACTTAAATATTGGTACTTTGCTCTACAGGTTGAGGCTGCTCTAATTGTTAGCACATATGTTGACAATATCATGTTACATGCCAATCCTTTTCATAGCTACTGTGTTGCTCTAGTGGTGGTTTCCCAAGCCACTATCGAAGATTGGGCATCTAAGCAAGGGATTAAATATGCTGACTTTTTGGATCTATGCCAAAAAGAAGAAACTCTAAAGGAAGTGCATGGTTCACTTATAAAGGTACTCGTTCTGTGCTCTTTGAGCTTCAGCTACAATAAAGAATGCAAGGGTCCTATTTAGGCACGTGTGTTCAACCTCCATATCTTAGAACATATTTTGTCGCGCCATGCATTTATTAGTTTATTTTATGTTTTTTTTTCTCTGTCTCTTAGTGTATTCATTGAAGCTCTAAAATCAAATAAATTTTTGTGAAAAAATGATATGTTATATAAAATGGTCACCATCAGGAAAACAAAAGGTACACCAGATGGGAGAAACTGTAGGGAAAGGCTGCAACTAAAAGCTTCATTTGTTTTTCCTGCTTATAATTTTATAACTCATTTTAGTTTGTGTAAGTATTTATTGGCTGATGATCTTACCTATGCTATTGTTTCTACGGTCGAACACAGGCAGCCAAGGCTGCACGACTTGAGAAGTTTGAGATCCCTGCAAAGATTAAACTTCTTTCAGAACCATGGACTCCTGAATCTGGTCTCGTCACTGCAGCTCTGAAGATTAAGAGAGAAGCCATTAGGAAGGCATTCTCTGAGGATCTTGCCAAATTGTATTCTTCATAATTTAGCAGATTTTGGTATCTTGATAAAGAAATGAATATTTTTTTCTTTTTTTTTATATGTTGATGAACTACATATAGACGATTGGAAAGTCATTATACTTGTACTGTTTTGACCTTCCAAAATAATTTCTAATTTTGACTACATTCTAAACTTGGCAAATAGGCAGTTTCACTTTGAATTTGGATAGCAATCTGGATCGAAAACTAACTACATTACATATGAATTTTGTATTACGATACTTGAATGCTATAACCCACTAAGCGTTGCATGAGCCTGTATTAGCAACTGTAATCTAAAGTGCGGTATCTGTGTTTAACTTTGTCAAATTCTGCTTGGTTTCGACCAACAAGCATAAGCAATGATGATGTTGCACAAATGAATAAAGTCGTTCCATCACAAATTACCCATTTCACTACCTCAGCATTTTTTTAATTTTTTGGTAGTGTAAAAAAAAAGAAGAGTAGGCCTCTTCATAAATTAGTTTTATCACCACCAATTGTATTTTCAATGATGTTTCTGAAAATGTTATTTCTTAGAGGGCGAATATAGATTAAAAAATGAACTATTTCCATGTTATAGTATAAGAGTTCTATTTACTTCTTTTCATTGTTAAGTGCAAGTTCCTTTATCAAATAATAACCAGAATGACTTGAAACTAGTAGCTAATTAATAACAAGTGTTAGAAACTAAGTAAATGAACAAACAAGAATAAGGCAAGGCCATAAACTTAATCAAATAATATCAATAGTTTCATCTTAAGCCTAGATGTTATTAACTTAGTCCAACATGTTAAAGATAAAGTTAAGCATATAAATGAAAGTAACAGGACATGCAAGATTGAAATTGCAAGAGATAGAGTTTATAAATGCTCATAATTTGCAAGAATATGGCTCAAGAACTCCTTCTTGCATTTTATCAAACACGTTGTCTACAAAATGGAATTTCTTCAAAGTCTTGAGTACGAAAGTGATTTATACTACAAAACTAAGAGAAATTCCTATTCTAAATATTTAAAAGGAGTGCTCTATGGTTTCTACTAAACCAGGCATAGACCAAGCATACCTAAAATTTCTTACATGGTCCCTATTTATAGAAAACCCTAACTCAAGGTCATTTTTCAAGTTGCACGATGAAATGTGATTCTCATTGTCTCAAAAGTCTTCCTTGAGCTTTTCAATATCTTCTATGGCAGACAAAATGAAGTTGGATGTTGAATTTTTTTTGAAAAAGGAGTGTAAAAATGATGCAAGTTGAGAGTAGCCGAAAAGCACTTGTTTGGAGTGGATCCGTAGGTTGGTGTTCTGCGGATCACTCTCGTTAAATGACCATTTTGCCCCTTTGTTTTTATGGCTATTCCACCAGTGTCCTTGAGACCTTTCTCCAATGTTAATCCATAATTTTCTTTGTAGAATTGTTGAACAAAATCTTCTCAGAATGTTGAGTAATTGACTTCTAAATATGTGATGTTTTGATACAATGTTGAATCCAATGCAAAATGATATACTTGTACTCCAATTGATCCAAATTGTCTTTAATACTCATTATCTTGCAAAATCACATAAACTTGTGCGCTAATTGCTCAAAATATAAATCTAGACTCAAAACCCTAATTCCCGGGGTAAAAAAACCCTAATTTGAGAGCAAATCCTAATTTGATGAACAACTATGAAAATGAGCCAATTTCATACTAAAAATACCAAAACATACTAAAAACACACATTAGTCCCTATACTAAAATAAGTAAATTTATGACTTATCTATGATCAAAAGGTAAAATCCCTCAATGAAAATATTAAATCACCACTCAAGATGCCATCCACTGTCACAGCTAAAATGAGAGTTTTTGTTAAGTGTTGACTTGTTGCCCTCAATCAAGGCTATCTTATTTAAAGCATGTTTTTGCTCTGAGGCGTGATCTTTATATAATTGGTCTAACTTAATAGAAACATATAACTTGTTAGCCTTTGTCACGGTTATGGTACTTTTAAGACAATGTTGGGTAGTACATAAGATATAAATATCAAGAGTTGATACTCAACTATCTAAGAGTCACAAGAGTTGTGATTTGTAAATGTTGCCTATCTAATCAAATTATCTTTGACTTGTTGCCTGCACCAAGGTCAAGATAACTAGATGGGATACTAGCCAACTAAGAATCTCAAAAGTTTCCCAAATCAATAATTTGAGGATTATTGATTTGAGATAAATAATGGGAGCAAACCAAATAAATTTGAAGGTCCATGTTTTTTGTTTGCATATGTAATATAAAACAAAAACTTATATTTGTCCTTACTTTTTGTTGTAGAACATCTAGCGTGAATTCACAACCCATAACAAATAACTTCAAATTCAATGCATTTAATCTTGAGGACTGGTTTTGCAACTTGAGATTTGGGTATGTTAATAAAAAAACCCATGTCACCCCTTCTTGTTGCAACTACTTCTCTTAAAGACATAGAAGCATATGAGATACACAAAGCCATCTATGTACAACATGTTTTATGTTAGCTTCTATGACTTTGGAGTTGCAAAAGTTGCATGAGAAGGTGGATGTTCTATTGATGATCGTGCATCTCAAGCAGTTGTTTTATGCACAAGCAAGGACTAATGTAATACCCAATATTAGTAAAGGGCAAAAAGGTCATTTGACCTAAAAAAAAAAAAAAAAAAAAAAAAAAAAGAGAAAAGTGAGTCGGTGGGATTTTTCCCACAAAAAGCCTGCAGAATTTTCTGCAGCAAAAAGGAGAAAGAAGCTGCGAGAGAAAGAAAGAAAGAAAAGAAAAGAGAGAAGAAAGAAAGAAAAGAAAAGAGAGAAGAAAGAAAAGAAAGAGAGAAGAAGGAGAAGGAAGGGGAAAAAGAAAGAGAAGGTCCGGCCAGCAGGGAAGAGAGAGAGAGAGAGAGAGAGAGAGAGAGAGAGAGAGAGAGAGAGAGAGAGAGAGAGAGAGAGAGAGAGAGAAAAGGAAAGAAAAAGGAAAATTTGGATTTAGCTAAATAAGGTAAATTTTTATGCTTTAATCTTGTTTATTAAATAGATTATGATAAGTATGTGATGTTTTTGGTAGAAATAATAGCATGCATGGAATAGAAATTGAGTAGATAGAATTTTGAAGTTTAAGAAATTTTAAGAAAATTTAGAGAAAAATGATTTCTTGGTATATCTAGAGTTAATAGTTTTATTATGGTGTTAATTTCTAGTAAGAGGAGGAAAAAGTTGATTTGAGGAATTAAAGTTGAGCTTTGATTATAGTTTAGGCCATGTAAAATGGGTAAGTGATTGAGTTAAACCTTGGGGTTAGATTAAAGTTAGAATATTATTTTTCTAATATATTTTTAGTGGTTAATTTTGATGGTTATGTTATATAATAGATTCAAGAGAGCAAGTGGCGGAGGAAACCGCTTAAGAAGGAGACTCTACTACGAGATTTTGGTATATAGCCTAAGTGAGGTAAGTGTAATACATATTATGAATCACTAGTACCATGTATTGCTTGCAAAACATTTTGTGAGTATTTTAAAGTATGCAAATTGTATAAATTGAAATTGATATACATATTTATTGTTAGATGGTTGTACTTTGAGAGAATGCATACAAAATAGTTTATTTTGTAAATGAAAGCTTAAATGAGATTGCAAAGTATTTAAAAGTTGTCGATTTATGTTGAGTTATGAGATAACGCATTTGGCATATTTCGAAGTTTATTTTCATATATTGTTACGATTTTGACATAAAGATTGAGAAAGAAAATGATTGTTTATGACAATGATTTTTGTCAAATAAAGTTGAAAGAATTTTGGTTGTGAAAATGATTTGGAAGTAACTCTGTGCAGAGCTAACTAAAACTAACAGGGTTATTGTTAGTCTGGGTGCACCTAGTATATGCCGGCTAGGGAATGTCTGCAGTGATTCCCTCACTTCGCGGGATAGTATACCCTTCGGGGGATAGCCCTTCGGGGAACAGCCCTTCGGGGAACAGAGACAGATACCCTTCGGGGGATAGCCCTTCGGGGACAGAGTTACCCTTCGGGGGATAGTAGGTTCTGCATAGTGCTGACTTCGAGAAATAACAAAAGTTGTTTATGAAACTATAAAAATGTGATTTTATTGAATGTTTTATGTCATATATGATGATTATACGGTTTTCTGCCAAAAGTATAATTTTGAGTAAATTGTTTGAAATATTTTACAATATGTATTATGCTTACTGAGTGTGAAAACTCACCCCTCAATATTTTTCAGTATTTTGTAGAAAGTGCAGAAGTTAGAACAAAAAGGAGAACCTCATAGCCACCTAATTCAGAGGTATTACCCGGTTATTTTTGTTGTTCCGGGTATAGGATCGTACAAGTATTATTTTAGCACTTGTGGCCATGTAGTATAATATTGGTATTGTAAATGTTATTTTTGGAATAGTTGCTCCGTTGGTTGTAAATTATGAATGTTGGGATATTTATATGAAATATATGAAATTCTTGTGGGCATATCTCTTTATGATTGAAATGGATGATTGATGGCTTGTGAATGAGGTGATATAGTGTATTGTGAATGTATTGGAATTGTTTGGGTTGGCTGAAATTTTGTGCAGGTATTTTTAAATTTTTGGGAAAGGTCCAAATACAGAGGAGATGCTGTCGAAATTTCGGTAGAATTTAAAGGAAAGTTAGGCTTACGTGGTTTGGGGCGGTTTATTCCACCTCGAACTACGTGCCGGTCATGGCCTTTAGGTTCGGGTCGTGACAACTAACCTCTAAAAAGCTCTATAGGATCAAGATGGTAGAAGGATCTCCAGTATTTGCTCATGTGCTGAAAATAATTGGGATAATTGAAAAATTAGCAGATCTGGGATATGTTCGAGACAACGAATTAAGTATTGACTTGATTCTTCAATCCCTCCCTAATAGCTGTTCATAATTCATCATGAACATCAACATGAATAAAATGGAATGTTCATTGTTTGAATTGCTGAAAATGCTAAAGACCGTTGTGTATCTTTAGACACTAAATTTTGACACATCATTTATTTTTCTAACACTAGAGGGATATTTTTTTCTATTTTTGAAGTCAAATTTTGATTTTTTAGCGAAAGGGGCAAAATTAACAATCTCGGGGGAGGGAGGGAAACAGTAATTTTTAGCTGTAAGTATTTTTCCATTAGCTTTGGGCGTTTCAAATTCATATTTTGTACTTTGTACGTATTTTTAAATTTCTGTGATTTTTTTTGAGTATTTTTCTGTATTTCGCCAGCACAGGGGCAAAATAGTAATTTTGCCCCACGAACAATATTTTTTGTTCATTTCAAGTTCAAAATTTATTTTTCAAGCTTTTAGGCATGTTTCAAAATTTTTTTTTAATTTTTTCGGGAACAATTGCTATTTTTCTGTAAATACCGTGTTAAGGAGGCAAAATCATCATTTCACATTTCAAATGCATTTTTCATCAATTTTTGAGTCCTAAATTCATTTTCTAGGATTTGAAGTTTATCTTTAATTTTTGGCAATTTTTCAAATCCAATAGTTATTTTTCTGTTTATTTTGTTGTTAGAGGAGCAAAATAGTAATTTTACACCCCGAACGCATTTTTGGCCAATTTAAGCTCTAAAATTTATTTTTTTAGATTTTAAAATCTATTTTTTTGAGAAATTTTGGATTTCATTGTTATTTTTGTATTAATTTTAATTTTTTGTCAAAAAATAATTTTTTTAGAATAAAATTAGAATTTTTATTATTAGTGACATTTTTGTTATTTTATAGTATTCTTGAAAGCCAAGACTACTAGCTCTATAAATACCTCCCATTAAAATCAGAAAAGAAGAGAAAATAAAAAACCCTACAAACACATGTTCCTTTTAGCCATTAAAGATCAAACATACACACTATCTCACCAAAAATTTACACACTCAGTTACTATTCACTTTCTGGTTACTATTCATCGTCTTCAAGAAGGTCATTGCTGTTCATCATCAACCTACCTTCAAGCTTAAAAAGTGAGTTCTTTTTTTTTTTTCTGATTTCTTTTCTCATATTCCTTATGTGAATCTGATTAATTGTATATGTTTATTTGGAATTTTGATTGAATCTTTTGCTTTTTCTTTCCTTTTTTTTTTCTTTCTGTTTTTTTTTTCATTTCTGGGTTTTAGTTCCTTTTTTTGGGTTTTGGGGTTCTTCTTACTTCTCTTCTCCATCGAATCCCACACCTTCTTCCACCTTCTTTTCCCTCCAGTCACAACCCACCATCACCATGCCCCAAATCAGTCCACTATTGCCACCAGATTACCACCAAAACCACCACCCAAGACCACCGTGTCACTGACAACTGGACCTCCACCTGCAACCACCAAAGACTAGCCATAACCATCATCAATTACACATACACGTCCACAATCAATCACACACACATTCACTGTCCACCATGACCACAATCAGTCAAAATCATCCACAAACTCCACCAAACACAGCCCTTACCAACACCGCAACTTACTCCCCTGCTCCTTAAACCATTGCTTCTAGCAAAACCACCATCAGAGCCTCCATTTAGCCAACTCCGTTAAACTCTTTACACTAACTTCCACAAACCAAGTCACAATCCCCACCAATTTCCCTCAACAAAGCCACCACAAACCTTCCAATCAGTCCCCACCGAAGCCAACAGACATCAAATACCACCAACAATAGCACAATTTCCACTAGAAAATCACCATAATTGTCACCCCTGTCCATTGCCTTCTCCCACTTGCAAGGGAAAACACCTAAACAGCCCACAAAAAGACTACAATTAACCATCACCCCCTCCCTCCTTCCAACAGCCACGAATCCACCATAATAACCACCAAAGACCACAACAAAAACCCAATAATCCATCACAAAGCCACCACACGTGGACAAACAACCCAATCACACTTCCACCACCACCACTCAATACAACCACAATCGTCAATTTGTCTTCACCAACACCACCATTGACAACTTGCAAAAGGAAAGCAGCTGCAAAAAAAAAAAAAAAATGACATCAGATAACCCAACTCGCCTTCTCTGCTCTATTACAACCTCCAAACAACACCGAGCAGCCCACCCAAACCACATCCCCACTCTTTAATCGCCTTCCCTCTTCACCAATTGTAGCCCAAAACCACCGTATCAATACCACTGCCCCACCTTCACATCTCTCTTTCTTGTGCTTCGAAAGAGAAGCCAATTGGAAATTGGGTTTGCTGGTTTCTGGGGGAAGGAGTAATTGAGAGAAGAGAGAAATAGAAGAAGGAAAGAGAAAGAGAGAAGTGAGAACAACAAATGCCAAAGAGAAACAGAGACTTGAAGAGACGAAGAGAAAGAGAGTGCGAGAGAGAAGTAGAGAAAACGTGAGACAGAGAGAGCAAGAGGGAACAGAAAGAAGAGAATAGAGAGAGCGTGAGTGAGGGAGAGAAAGAGTGACTGAGGTAGAGACAAATCGGCGAAAGAAGAGAGAAAAGGAAGAAAAAAAAACTGTTTCGGAGGAGAAAAGAGAGAGAAACAGAGCACAGAGAGAGTGAGCCAGAGAATGGGGAAGCTTGAAGACGATTTAGCGGGTTTAGAGTTTTTGAATTGCTGAAATTTCTCTTTTTATGTTTTGGATTTTGTTTTATTTAGTATTTCTTTTAAGTTAATGGTGACTATTTAGTTGGTGTTTTGAGTTGATTTTAGTAGTAATTTAGTCTTTAGGTCGATTCATTTAATTTGGTTTAACTAATCAAGTTAGTTTAGTTAATTAATTTGGTTTTGATTTGTTATTTCTATTCACTTTTGTGTAAATTGCTGAAATTTCAGTTTTATCCTTTTAATACTTGCTGTAATTTCCTGTTGGCCCTTAGAATATTGCTGAAATTGTCAATTAACCTCAATACTCCACTGGAATTTTCAATTTGGCCCTTGACACTTGTTGGAATTCTAATTTTAGGGGCCCGTCAATTGCTGAAAATCGTATCTTAGTCGTTTATATGTTGCTGAAATTTGTTTTAAGTCTCAATTAGTTGCTGGAATTTATATTTTTGTGCCACACTTGTTAAAATTTGTGGTTTTGTCCACCTGATTTACTTTAATTTTGCATCTCTACCCCATTAGATTTATTTGATTTTTATTTTACCCTTAAGCTTTATAGAATTTTATTTTTAGTCCCCTTAGTTGCTAGATTTTACATGTTTGCCCCAATTTGTCAATATTACATATCTTAGCCTTTATTTGTTGATATTGAGGTACCCTAACTTGTTTGTTCGTTTTGATTAGTATTTGTACCGGGTCCTCAAAAGGTACCCTTATTACTTATTAATTTGCTTATGGTGCTCCAATGTGCCCTTGTATGATTTATTATGCATTTTTTCACATATTTCTTATTTTATATGCTTTTTGTGTATTTGTTTACTTTATACTATTTAATTTTAAACTTTATCAATTGGCGAATATTTTGGATTTAGTTAGTTAATGTAATAGTTGGGTTATATTTCTTATAGTTTTTATAAAATTTTTGTATTTAGATAGCAAGTGTAATAGATAGGTCATTTTAATGTTTCTCCCCTTTTAATTGTAAATTAAACCCCCGGTGTAATAGTTTAGGGCTTATGTGCTTTTGTGTGCTTATGTACTTATATGTTTTGCAGCTTTTTTCTTAAGATTTTTTGCATCTAGAATTATCATGCCTATGTGTTATGTGCTCCTACGTGCTCTTTTATGTCCTTATATGACTATTTGCTTTTAATTCATGTTTTACTATTTTAAATCATATTTTATCAGCTTTATTATTCTGTCACCACACTAGTCCAATGCTAGTTGTGATTTTTTCGTTTCCCCGCTAGTCCAACATTTAGTTCGAGATTCCTAGGAAGGACTAGTCCAACGCTAGACCCTTAGGTCATTTTAGTGATAGTTTTCACTCGCGTGCATTTCCTGTCATTTCACACACACTTTTCCTTAGAAATTTTTCATATTTACATGACTTTTTTTTGGTATATATTTTATTATTATTACTCTCTATTTTAGCATTTAAAATGCATGACATCTAGGTTGCATTTCACTTAGAAGTTAGGGCCATTTTGTGTGATTCGACTAGAAATAGTCGCCTACTTACATGGGAAGCGGTGGATTGATAGGCTGTTCCCCCTCCTTGAGTAGAAAGATATCAGTCATGAGTTATTAGTCCCCTGTATCCGTTATGCTGCATCCCCACTTTCTTTGACACTTATTATTTATAGTATTTTCTATTTTCTTTTGCATTTTATTTTGCATATACACTCGTGACTCTCTCGAGGTCCCGACTCGGGTTTTGCAATTAATGCGATAATCCTGACACAAGTTTCGACCGGAACATTTTGACCCTCCCGATATCACATTTAGATTAGGATTTGCATTCATTTGGATACATTCGAAACTCAGGGCTAATTTAGGAGATTTGATTAAACCTTGCAACTTGCCTCGGTTAGGTAGATAGGGTGCCTTATGCGTGTGCCTTTGCCTTCCCTTTCTTCAAATGTGACTCCCGAACCTTCTTCTCTCGTTTTGTGTAGACCGGAGTTGGAAAAGGGTTTTAAATATTTTTTCTAAAATTTTACTTTTGTTTTGTTAAACGATTTTTCAGGTGACTTGGTACACCTTAACTCCATACCAAGTGGTGACTCCATTTTTAAGATAAAACCCTTTTTTCAAAATTAGTTGGCCAAAACTGTCGCACTTTTAGTCTCGGCCTTATTTTCTTTTAAAATACCACTTTTTCTAAAAAATACATTTTTTCACTAAAAACTCAATTTCAATCACACATGCACGAACTTTTCAAAACTTTGTCTTTTCGAAATGGGTCATCGGACCGAATCGCTTTTTTGGGGTGCGACAGACAACGATCCCCACTAGTACCTTATCGATTTTGGACGTGACAGTATAAAGAAGAAGAGCACCATTATGCTGGTTGTAGGTTCAAGAAAAAGAGAACGCCCAATTTTGAACTTAAAGAAGTCCATGAAGAAAGCAACCAAGGCTAAGGGTAGGGTTAAGAAGGACAATCCCAAAGGCAAATGCTTCCATTGCATGCAAGATGGCATTGGAAAAGGAACTACAAGGCCTAACCTTGACTTTTTGAAGTTGAAGAAGTTTGGAGAAGCTTCAACTTCTAGTATGTATATAGATTAATTTATCTGCTAACTAAGACTCTTGGGTACCAAATACCGGATAGGGATGTCATATTTGTATGAATATGCAGGGTCTTAAGGATAGTAAATTGCAGGCAAAAGGGAAGGTTTTGCTATGTGTGGGGAGTAGAGCAAGAGTTGCTGCATTAGATGTACGGACCTATGTATTCTCTTATGCACTAGGTTTATATTAGAAATTACAAACTATTATTATATTTTAGTACTTACTAGAAACATTATTGTTATTTTTGCATTAGAAATGGATAGTTTTATTATTATTCAAATAAATAAAATTTGTTTTTCATGTGATGGTATAATTAATGGTATTGGTTCTTTAATTATTAGTTTATGTATTCTTGATCAAAATAAGATCATTCTCAGCATTGATACCAAGAAGCAAAAATTAGATATTATGAAATAATTATACCTTTGGCATTGTAGACTTGATCATGTGAATCAGAAACACATCTCCAAATTACATAAAGACGGATACTTGGCCTTATTTGATTATGAATCTTTTGAAATATGTGAGTTTTGTTTACTTGGAAAGATGACCAAAGTACCTTTTACCAAAAAGGATGAACGTATTAGTGATCTTCTTGGGTTTATACATGCTGAAGTTTGTGGCTCAATGTTGGTCCATGTTAAAGATGATTTGTAATACTTCATCACTTTCATAGATGACCATTTTAGATATGGTTATGTGCATCTTATTGAAACACAAATTTGAAGCCTTCAAAAAGTTCGAGGCCTTTAGAGTTGAAGTTGAGAAACAACTTAGCAAGAGTATTAAAATATTAGATTTGATCGAGATGGAGAATGCTTAAGTCAAGAGTTTCAAAAAATATCTAGAGAAGAATTAATTTCTTCCTCAATGGACTCTACCATGCCGCATCACAATTAAATGACGTGTGATAAGTGGATAAATTTGCTAATATTATTGTATGCTTTATTATGTATTTTTGGTGTGTTGTTGGAAGAATTATAGTAATTTTGGCTTAAAAGAACTTATTTTCCATAAATTAGGATTTTCTCCAGGAATTAGGGTTTTGATACTAAATTGTTGTTTTGAACAATTTAATGCACAAATCCTTTGTACATTGTAGATTCATCATGCTTAATTTCAATTTGGATCAATGGAAGTCAAAGAGGATCAAAATCAAAGTAAATTCAAGTGATCAAGTTGATTGAACAAATGAAGAATTATTGAAAAATCAATTGTGCAAAAATTAGGAGAAATGAAAAATTCAGCAAAAACATGTGAAAATGCATGGAAAGGTCTAAAGCACATGGAAAAACAGATCAACAAGGTCAAAATCAAGTGGGCCAACTGACTAGGATCTGCGGGTAGCTTAACCCGCAGATCCCACTTGCGGATCAGCACCGATTTTGATAGGGTGCAAATTGGTGGATTGATTTATCTCTATTTTCTTTTATTATTACCAAATATTGTGCTAATTGATGGATTCTACTTCATATTTGGTAAATTAGTGTTAGTTGTCGGAATATATATAAAGAAAGGAAATAAAAGGAAGGTAAAAGATTCTATAGAAAAATCATCTGCGATGTTGGCGTGGGTGCGTCTAACACTCACGTTTAAGACAAGAAGTCCAGAAAATCCTGCACATGTGAAAGATCTTTCAAGTTTGAGTCAAAGTTGGGGTTAACGTTTCCCCCTATTAGTTTATTTATGTTACGAAGTTATTTTATATTTGTTTCCTTATTTTTATGATATTTCTCCAAGAGGAGAATTTGGAGAGTACTTTGAATGCTAAAAATTAGGAAAGAAAATAGGGAAGGATATTCTTGGGGAGGGAGATTAAGCAGACGTGATTTTCTTCTCTCTAGAATGTCTCCCTTCATCTTTTGTGTAATATTCTCTCCCATGGAGCGTAAACTAATTCACTTTTTCTAGTCAAGGGTCATTTGAAAATTTGGCTCTAACATCTGTGAAATCAAATTAATTTTCAATTATTTCTTTTATTCATTGGTATTGGTATGTTCTTTGGTTTAATTTTTTATATGATTAGTTTTGTTCTTTGAATGTCAAGGGCCCAATATTCAAATTAATTAATAATTTATTGCCATATTAGCCAATTGAATTCGTAATTGTTTGATTGGTTAATTCTAGTGGTAAACTAGAGTGATTAGTTTAATGTTAGGGGAATATATATCTAATTTAAATACAAACCCTCGAGCGTGTTTATTGATTAGGATTTGGACTTTTCTATTTTTTTTAATGTAATTTGAGGAATTAAATCCTATGGTCGTACCTAGAATTATTTCTTAGTTAGGGAAATAGATAACGGTCGTATCTTGGCTATCAATAAAGTAAGGAAAAGTTGACTGTCAACTATAACCAATCTATTAATGAATAATTGAACTATTCTTGCAACAAGGATCAGTTCAATGAACCATATCCGAAAATTGCACTTTTGTCTAGAGCTTTGTTATTATTGATTTAATCTCTATTTATTTTTCTAATTTGTTTTCGTTATAATTATTTGATTATTTCTTTTGAATTTCTTCAAAACAAGATCCCCCTATAATTTTTACTTTAAAAGGAATGAGTTTTTCCAAATTCCTGTGGAGACGACCCTACTCGCTGCTATATATGAAATTCATATTTTCTAAAGTAGGATTTTATTATTGCACAGATTCGACGCTATCAATTTTTGACGCTGTTGCTTGGGATTGGTGTTTGTTTAATTTGTTTCTTTTATTTTATTTTGTTTTGATTTGTTTCTAGTATTTTTGCAAGTTTATGCCGCGTTCTTCTTGTGTAGGTTAACTGGTATTTATTCCTGAGATAGATAAGACTGCTTGTAGGCTTAAAAAGGAGACTAAGAAACGAAAGGAGGAGTAGTTATTTGCTACATCTCCCGGGCTGAAATTTGCAACCGAATTGGTGAATTCTTTAAGTGATAGTTCGAGTGATTCTGAAGAGAAGGAAGTCACCATGGCCAACAATAGGACACTGTGGGAGTTGGCTGCTCCTAATTTAACTCAATAGCCATTATGCATTACCTTTCCAAATTTAGATGAAAACACTTCTTTTGAGTTGAAATCTAGCTTAATTCACCTCTTACCTTCTTTTCATAGTTTTCCGAGTGAGGAGCCCCATAAACATTGCCGGAGTTTGACGTAGTGTGTTCAAGTTTGACATAGTGTGTTCAAGTATAAAGCCTCTTGGAGTTACTGAAAACCAAATAAAGATGAGAGCATTCTCCTTTTCTCTCAAAGATTGTGCAAAAGACTAG
>JAMWEH010000399.1:0-25068 GCA_024721245.1 Mitragyna speciosa
AAATCTCAACCAGATTTGGGATTTTTTTTTCATTTTTATTATTTTTTATTCCTTCTTTTTATTTTTATTTTTTTCATTTTTATAAGTACATACTATAAATAATAAATAAATGATTTAACCTTAATGGTACTGTTACTATTAAATTTGCGTAGGTTGATGTCGTCTTTCATCATTGCTTTGCTGCCGGTCAAAGGTTCCTGTGCTTTGGTTATAGACCTTCTCAACTTCATTTTATTTTATTTTTTGTTTTTGTTTTGTTTTTATAGGGAGATGTTCTAATGGATCCGATGCACATAATCAATGCAACAAAAAAATTTACATCAAAATCAATCATTTACATCTTGCAAATCATTACGCTATTTCGATCCATGTGTTTGCTTGACAATATTTCCTTCATATTTTTTATTTCTTTTTTATTTTCGTTATATTTCTATATAGAGATGCTCTAATGGACCCGATGTACATAATCAATGCAATAAAAAGAATTTACATCAAAATCTATCATTTATATCTTGCAAATCATTAAGCTATTTCGATAAAATGTGTTTGCTTGACAAAGCATCTACTTATATTTTCAAGTTGAGTAATTCAATCACGAATGGGATCTTATTAAGTATTAATAATTACTTGTATCCAATCTTCACAACAATTTATACATATCTTAAAATTAATGCATTGGTTGAGTATCTTGAACTAATTTTCTTCCTCAACTTATAATCTTGACTAATTTTTGTTTTTGAACACAAAATAAAATTTGAAATATGATATAATTCTTACATCCTTTACAATTAAACTATTTATGCCCGGCTAAATGTTTAGTTGTATAGGTTTAGTATGATTTTCGAACTCTCGACCTTTGCATAGAGTCGTAGAGATCTAACCGTTTTGTTTTCTAATAATCTTAGTGTGTTATACAAACAAACTACTACAACTAGTCTAACTACGATATTTTATTTTCGCTTGGTCAGCAAAGAACAACTAGTATAATGAGTGTCCTTTTTTCGCTATTTTAGACTTGGGCATGTGACGGTTGGAAGAGGAAGATAATCACGGGCGAGATTGCATCTAATGACTTCGCCAAAAATTAATTCTTATTAGACAGCGAGGGGAAAGGAAATAGATTTTCTTAGGGAGTCATTATTACGATCATCTGCAATTCGATTTAATTATTTATCAATAAATCAAACTCTTGATTCAGATTGTTTTATCTTTTAAAACGAAATTTAGACTGATTTCTTTTTCTTTTTGAACTTTTGACGGGTCCACCAAATCAAAATTGGGGTGAAAACTATATATTTAATCTGGTTTGACTTCTTTAATGAAGTTAAAATTCATGCATAAGCATTTTTTTTTTTAATGATTTGAGGTCAAATGAAACGGCACCTTAGGTTGAACTCAACTTGCTAGATTTCTTTCTTTTTTTTTTTCTGGTTTGACAATATATGAATCAACTTAATGAAAGAAAAAAAAATTTGCTGGTAAACCAATCAATTTTCAACAAGTCATTGGTAGTCGAAGTTGAACAAAGTAGCTTGATCATTTTTCAATCTTAAGTAATGAGGGATCAACTTAAACTAAGGGGGTGTTTGGTTAAGGGGAAGCATGGAGAGGAATGGGTATCATAAGTAATGATACCCATTGTTAGTGTTTGTTAAACAACTATCACTATCATTCAATGGGAATGATAGTGATTAATTAGGGTGTTAATGATTCCCCCCAAAATACTAGTCTATCAAACCCATTAACCCTTATGATTAAGGGCAAAAACACACCCACTAAAAAAATACATATTTTTTGAGTTACCCACTTCTAATATACTATTCATCTCTCTCTCTCTCTCTCTCTCTCTCTCTCTCTCTCTCTCTCTCTCTCTCTCTCTCTCTCGTTTGTCTTTTGATTTTAAATATTTTTTATTAGTATTTTATATAATTTTTTTATAAAAATTCTTTTTAAAATTTTTTAATTTAATTTTTTTTATAAAAATTTGAACTGAAAATCAAAGATATATAGTACTCTTTGTTACTACAATAAAAATGACCTTTTTTTAAGGTTATTATTTGCATAAAACTCAAATTAGAGCATGGTTATATTTAAAATTAAAGAAATTTTTTAGAAATTTTATTTAAAAAATACAAAATAAGAAATCTAAAAATATGTACATCATAAATAAAAGATTTAAAAATTTTAAAATTTACTTGAGTCATTCTAGAAAACCAAACAAGTATTTTTATAATGATACCCATTCCATTATTAAACCAAACATGTTTGGGGGAATCATCAAAACCCATACTCATAGTAGGGTTAATGATACCTATAGTGATAGTGATTGAGAAATTTAAACCAAACGCACCCTAAGTCTAATGGGGTGTTTGGTTTAGGAAAATCAAAGAGGAGAATGAGTGTTACAAGTAATGACAACCATTGTTGATATTTGTAAAATAACTATCACTATCATTCAATGGGAATGAAGGTAATTAATTGAGGTGTTAATGATTCCCCAAAATACTATTTTAACAAACCTATTAACCTTTTTGACTAATAGCATAAACACACCCCCTAAAAAACATGCATATTTTGAACTACCCACCTCCCCAATATACTATTCTTCTTCCCCTTCTCCTCGATCCTAGCTCCACTCCTCTTATCTCTCTCTTTGCTATGTCTTTTCAATTTTGAATATTCTTGATTAATTAAATTTTGTAAATATCATCTAGAAATTTTGTTAATAGGGGGGGGGGGGATTTTGAGGAGTAAAAGAGAATGTGTTGGAGGAGTTAATTCAATTTTTTTTTTAAAATTTGAAGAGAAAATCAAATATATATGGGACTCTATATTAATTTAATAAAAATAGATTTTTTCTTTTTTTAAGGTTATCATTTGCATAAAACTCAAATTAAAACATGGCTATATAAAATTGAGGAAGTCTTCTTAAAAATTTTCTTTAAAAAAATACAAACTAAGAAATCTAAAAATTATGTATATCATAAACAAAAGATTTAAAAATTTTAAAATTTACTCAAAAATCATTCCAGTAAAACAAAGAAGTAGTTTTATTATCATACCCATTTCGTTATTAAACTAAACATGTTGGGGGAATCATTAAAACCCATACTCATAGTAAGGTTAATGATATTCATAGTGATACCAAACGACTCCTAGGTGTTCAATCTGTTAAACACTCAATAAATCTTCTAATTAATATGCTTTAATTTCATCATGTGGAAATCCTATTATTAAAGTGGCATTTTCTCACACAATTAGTTGTTGCTACAGTGACATTTAGTGAAACAAATTATGTATCTTCCATTTCTCTATATATTTTGAAGAAAAGTTGCATCACAAATTTATAATCTTACATGATTAATGGAGTTCTTTCTTGATGGATACAAAACCAAAAAAAGTTGTATTACCTTTTTAAAAACATAATTTAATTAATTAATTTAGTTTCAATTGCAAAAATTATAACAAAAAAAAAAGTCCTTCAGAAAAGGTAATTACGCTTTGAGAAACCCTTAATATTGTTAAGGTCCTAATTTTTTATTCCTGATACATTGCCAATAAGCAAATGGTAGTCCAAGTAAAATTAAAAATTTAGAGAAAATATGTTAAAATTGATGGGATACTATTAATTTAATTTGCTTATTGAATTTTTCAGGCATATTTTGTGGTCCCTTAATTTTTTGGTGTTTCGTCTTTCTTTTGTCCCTCACATGTCCACTTTAAGAAGTTATGTCATATTTAATTTTTGAGGTTCCAAATATTTGGCGTTGATAGATTGTCTGCACACTGGTATTAACACTAGATAATGAGAAATTTTGGTTTCGTTTGGATGGTTGTTATTTCGGGTATTTTTCTAAATAAAATTATTATACCAGTTTTAAAGATTCTTCTCGATAGATACTTTGTGAGATAAAAAAATTTGGTTAGAAAACGCGTGTGAAGTTTTTTCAATAAATCTATGAATGTGAATATACAAACAACTTTTTGTGGAGATCTGAAATGTATGAATTTAATTTAGCTTATTTTCCAAATAATATTCTATTTTGTATATTTTATTTATTGATATGGATTTTCTACCCTATTCTTATAATCTCACCATTGATAGATTTCTTAAAATTCAAAGATAACTTTACAAATAATCCTTACATTTGCACAGAATTTGTTTCTAGTCTTTCACATATAAAATGATATATTTCATTCCTTAACATGTTTAAAATATAAAAATTTGGACTTGAATTCATTTTGGACAACGTTTTTACTTAAAAAGTCGTGGCCACATGATGAACTAATATATTAAGGGATAAAATTGGAAATGCACTGCTTTTTCTTTGTAGACATCAAATTTTGACAACCCTTTAAAAAAGAAAAGGTATTTTACTTCATTGGGGGATACTTTTTTTTTTCGGGGGCTAATTGTAACTTTCGCGTTAATTATGTCTAAATAGTCGTATCAGGGGCAAAATAGTAATTTCACCATGTAAATATAATTTTATTTTGATTTATTTTTTAAATACATAATTTTACTGTTTTTATCATTATTTCTATTTTTAATGATTTTTCGGAGTCATTTAGTATTTATTTAAAATTTTAGTATTTTTTAACTTAATGGCACATTTCCCAAAGCAATTTTTTTAAATGAGAATTTTTAAGTGAAAAATTTTATATGCACATTTTATATATCCACAAATTTTCTGTATAAATTTCATGATTTTAGAAATCGTTTGATATTTATTTCAATATTTTACATTTTTTCTATTAATAGCACGTTTTCCAATGTTATATTAATTTTGAACTTTACGATGAATTTTATTTATTCATTTCTATAATGCTAAATTTTAGTATTTTCTTATTGATTTTAGGGAGTCCAATTATCCTTTTTTTTATTTCATTTGTTTTTCTTTGTTTTATTTTTCTTACCAAATTTTTCCTTAAAAAAAAAAAAGCAACAGCAGCAGCTTGCTTTCTGCCATGGTTGCTACCAGCCATACTTCCTACCCCAAAGGCCATCATTTTGCAGACATCCTGACCCACCAACTCCACCCTCTAATCCCATCAATCATCCCTCACCTTGCTACCAAATTTTCAGAGATTTTTACTAAATTTTGCTTTCACCATTTTGACACACAATTCACCCACAATTTCTCTCCACTCTCTCTCAGCTCCCTGAAAAAATAGACACACAAAAACACAGCTTCACACTCACTCTCCTTCACAGGCACTCAACCCTCACTCTCAGACAACATACACACCTGCACATACCTCTCGGTCCTCACTCCCACACATTTTCACACAGCACAGATACCAGATAACACACACCTGCAGTTCACCCTCTTATTCTCCCTCTCGGCAGACACAACGCTCACACCTGCACACACTACACTACACAATTGTACTACCACTTTCACTCCATCATCTTCAACTCTCATAACACACCCTCACTTCACCAACATCAGCAAAAATACATTCAGACACACACAAAATCACGTTTTAGCACACACTAACACGCACTTCACATCTGCACATGATACACACACAGAATCCACACACACGCACAACCAGCCACACACACACACATCCCCAACAACCACCACCATCTACCACTTGCAACCACCCTCAAGTTGCAGTCAAAACCCAACCAAAGTCAGTCCATTTACAGCCCCAAACAGCCTGCAAAACAGTCCAAAAACCCTGCAAAATCAACCCCTAAAACACTGCAAAACACAGCCACAAACACACACTGCACATACCTGCAAAAACACACACACGCACCTGCACTCCCAAACACCACCTGCACTCAGAAACTCGCAGCTCCGCCTCCATCACAGCGGCTAACCACCGCACTATTACTTACCAATTGTCGCGCCCTAAAAAATCGTGAGCAAAGGGTTGACTGTCGCATCCGAAAAGACGGTTCGGTCTCGGCGACCCTTTCGAAAAAAGATTTTGAAAAAAAACAGTGTGTGTGTAAGAAAAAATCGAATTTGAGTGACAAAAGTGTATTTTAAGAAAAATGATATTTTAAAAGCAAACAAGACTGGGACTAAAAGTGCGACAGTTTTGGCCGAATGATTTTTAGAAAAAGGGTTTTATTTTGAAAAATGGAGTCGCCACTTGGTACTGAGTTAGGGTGTACCAAGTCACCCGAAAAGCCGTTTTAAAAATAAAATTTTAGAAAAATATTTTAAAACCCTTTTTCGACTCCGGTTTACGAAAAACGAGAGAAAAGAGCTCGGGAGTCACATTTGAAGAAAGGGAAGGCAAAGGCTTGCGCCTAAGGCACCCTTTCAACCTAGCCGAGGCTAATTGCGAGGTTTAATCAAATTTTCCTAAATTAGCCCTAAATTATATCGCGTTTTGGATGTGTCTAAATGAATGCAAATCTTAAGTCTAAATGTGAGTATCGAGAGGGTCAGAATGTCCCGTCGAAGCTTGATCAGAATTATCGCATTAATTGCGAAACCTAAGTCGAGACCTCGAGGGAGTCACGAGTTTTTATGCAAAATGTGATGCAAAAAGAAAAAGGAAATAATAATATATAGTAAGTGAAGAAAGAAGATGGATATGCAACATGACGGGTGCGGGGGACTAATAACTCGTGACTAATTGTTTCTACTCACGGAAGGGGGAATGGCCTGTACGCCACCGCTTTCCACACGAGTAGACAATTATTTCTAGTCAAATCACACAAATGTCCTAATTTCTAAATGAAATGCAACCTAGATGTCATGTATTTTAAAAAATGTATTAAAATAATAATGATAATAATAATAGTAATGATAAAATCATGCCAAATGGAAAGAAAACTAAAAGTGTGTGAAATGTGAAATGCACAAGAATGCACTTAACACTAAAATATCCTAAAGGTCTAGCGTTGGACTAGCCCGTTCTAAAAAATCCCACTAGCATTGGACTAGCGGGAAAAGAATGAAGCCACAACTAGCGTTGGACTAATGTGGTGACGGAATATCATAAATCATGAATTAAATCTTAAAGCGTGAATTAAAAGCAAGTTAAATATATAAAAACATATAAGATCACATAGGAGCACATAACACATAAGCATAATATTCTAAATGCAAAAGTCTTAATGAAAGCGGTAAATCAAATAAGCATGTAAGCACGCAAAAATAAATAAACCCTAACTATTACACCGAGGGGCTTGATTTACAATTTAAGGGGGGAAATTAGAAATACCCTATCTATTACACTCTCTATATAATTACACAATCCTTGCTAAAATACGAGAAAAATAACCTAACTATTACATTGACTAGCTAAATACAAAATGTTACATTTTTTTGAAATAATAATAAAATTCAAAAATAAATTAAATACGTAAATGCGTGAAAAAGTATGTAAAATAAGAAATAAACAAATAATAATAAAATCACACTGGAGCATATTGGAGCACGTAAAGAATTAATTAATGAGGAATAGATATACCTCTTTGAAGACCTGGTACTAAATGCTTAAAAACATGAACAAACACGTCAAGGCATCTCGGTATAAACAAACAAAATCTAAAATATATGTCTTGACAAATTGAGATAAAAATAGCAAATAAGGGGCTAAAAAAAAAACTCTATGAAACTTAAAGGGCAAAGTTGAAAATTCACGTAAGTCTAAGGGTGCAATTGAAAATTATAGCAAAATTGGCAAGTCAAAACAGAAATTTTAGCAAAAGAGGGGCAAAAACATGAATTATAGGACCTAATTGAAAGCAAATGAAATCTAGGGATCAATCCGAAAAAACTACAAAATGGAGGAAATAAAGGTTTTGAAGGGCATGATGATAAATAAACAACACTCAAGGCAGGAAACATGTATTTATATTTTCGTATAACTAAATAACCAAAAGAAGAAAAAATATATATATATACACACACACATAAATAAAATAAAAATAAAAGGCTAATCTGGATAAGGATATTCTGTTTACTAAAAGCATTAATTAGATTAAGTCACTTAATTACTAGACTAAACTAGATTAAAACCAAAAAACACCAACAAATAGATCACAATTAATTAAGTGAAGAATAAAACTAAATCATCCAACTAAATTAACTTAATTAATTAAACTATTAAAATCAAAACCCATCCTTTTAAAGAAAACAGAATATATATGTATATATGACTAGACTAAATTAAAAGAAATAAATAAGAAAAATTAGAGCCCTAAATCACTGAATCTACCCCTCTCGCCCCCCAGTTCGTTTTTTCTTTCCCCCTTAAAAGAGCAGAAATTCCCAAGTTCTTTTTTTTTTTTTTTATTTCTTCCCCTGTTTCCCTGCTTTTCTTCTTCCTCTCGCTCTCATCACAGCTCTCCTTCTGTCTTACTCCGTCGCTTTTTCTTTCTGATTCTCTTTCTTTTTCTTTTCCTCTATCTCTCTTTTTGCGATTTCACTCTTAGTTTTCTTCCTGATTTCTATTCTCTCTCACTCAATTCTTTCTGCTCTCCGTCTTTCCTCCCTCTTTTCTCTATTTTTCCTTCTTTGTTCTTCGATTGCTGTCTCACTCTCTCTTTGCTTCTCTCCTCCCCTCTCCAGTTTCACTCTCTCACGTCTTTCTCTATTCTTTTCTCCCCTCCACATCACTCTCTAATTCCTCTTCAGTCGATTTTCTTCTGTCAAATCCCCAAATTCGATGAATAATTCATCACAAATCGCACTAATTTATACAAAGAATAATCTTCTGTATTAGATGCAACTAAAGCTCAAAAGACCCAGGTGAGTGTGATGCTGTGGAGGTTATAATAATATCGATGCTTGGTGATTTAAAGGGTTGTGGGGTTGATTGATGACCGGCAGTTGTGGGTTTGTGTTGGTTTAGGGGAATATGACTGTTTTTCTCTGCAGGTGACAGATTGTGGTGGCGTTGGAGAGCTGTTTCGAGTGGGGGTTTTGGATGGGTTACGGTAGCAGGGGAGACGAATGTGCTGTTTGGTTTTGGGGGTGGTTGGATTGTGAGGTGCGATGATGATAGTGGATTAGGTGGGGCTAGACTTCAATTTGATGGTTGTTTCAGACAGGGAACGGGCAGGTTGGTTGATATTTAGGCTGTAATTGGTAGTGATATGCTTGATAAATTCACTACTAAGAGGGTAGTGTTGTGATTGATAGAGACTTTTGAGAATAATTGTGATAGGGGAGGGGATTCTGATGGCATGTTTTGGGATAGGTTGCAGTTTGGGCAATGGCTCCTTGGTGATTTCTGGTATGAAGATAATGGTTTAATTGTATGAATATGGTGATTCGGTGATAGAATTGGTATCCAATGGAGGCAGGTGAATGAAAGGCTTAGCGGTTTGAGGCAGTGAGGTTGTTTGTGATGACTCTGTGTGTGTATATGTGTGTCTATTCAACTATTTTGGTGTTGTTTCTCTTTGCAGGCAGAGAAAGAAAGAAATTGGGGTTGTCTGTGGCGGTTCAATTGGTGGCTTGTTGGTGAGTGAAGGTAATGTATTATGGCAGTTGCTGATTGCAGGGGCTTAGACGGTGGAATTGGGGCTGGTTGCAAGATTGCTGGTTGTTTGGCCGATTACGGATGATGGCTTTTGGGTCCTGGTCTTATGCTGGTTTGTTGTATATGTGACTGTGTGAATGTGTTTGGTAATTTTTGATTATTTTTACAGGTGGTGGAGGATGGGATTCTGGTTGCGTGAATGGTGGGCGGTGGTGGAAGAAGGAGGAAGGAGAGGGAGAGAGGCGGTGAAGGGAAAAGCTTGGATTTGAGTCTGATAATGGACAACAGAAAAAGGGAAAAAGCGAAGAAATCCAAGAACGAAGAAACAAAAGAATCCAGAAGAAAAATGAGCAAGAACTCAAAAAATGAAACCCAGCAAAGAATTGTAAAAAATTTCAGAAAATGGAAATAATTCAACTAAGAAAATCTATGCAATTAAAATATAAATCAGAGACAAAAGCAAAACAAAAAGGATTTTAGGATGAAAAGATTACCTGTGAATTCCTGTTGCTGGATGATGAACAGTGGTAGATTTTTGGAGGAGACGATGAACAATGAACAAAATTGATGTGGCGGCTGTTGTGTGTTTTGTAGTGTATATGTGTGTGTGCTTTGATCTTTTTTGGAAAAATCAAAAGTGTTTTTAGAGTTTCTTTTTTTTTTTTCTCTTTTTTTTCCTTTTTATTAAGAAGGGTATTTATAGGCCACTTGTCTTGTTGGCCAAGAATGTTATAAAATAACGAAAATGCCACCGGTATTAAAAATACTAATTTTATCACAAAAAATATTTTTTAATCCCAAAATTAAAAATTAATACAAAGAATCTGACAAAAATCTATAAATTTTTTAAAAAAATTCACATTAGATTTCAAAATAAAAAACTAGAGCTCAAAACTGATAAAAACACGCTCGGGGTGTAAAATGACGATTTTGCCCCTGAAAAATGAAAATACACAAAAAATAGATATTAGCTTTAGAAAATTATCAAAAAATTAAAAATAAGCTTGAAACATTAGAAAATGCTTTTTTGACTCAAAATTTGACAAAAAATAAATTTAAGCTGTAAAATGACGATTTTGCCCTCGAACAATGAAAATTCATAGAAAAATAGCTATTGTCCTCAAAAAATTATCAAAAATTACAATAAGCTTAAAATACTAGAAAATGCATTTTTGACTCAAATTTGGTGAAAAATGAATTTAAACCGTCAAATGACAATTTTGCCCTTGGGCAATGAAAATTCACAAAAAAATAGTAATCGCCTCTGAAAAAATCAAGAAAATTCAGAAGCATGCTTAAAGAGTTAGAAAAATGAATTTGGAACTTGAAAGTGAGCTAAAGTGGTATTCGCGAGGCAAAATTATGAGTTTGCCCTTATGCTGGTACAAATATAAAGAATACCAATTAAATCCAGGAAAATCATAAGAAATTAACAAATTCACATAAAAGTAAAAATATGAATTTAAAACTCCCAAAAGCTTATAGAAAAATATTTACAGATAAAATTACTATTTTGCCCCCCAAGATTATTGAAAAAATTAAACACCTCCCTAATGTTTGACAAGTAGATGGTGTATCAAAATTTGGTATCTACACCAATTTCACTCACCAATCAGTCCAGCACCTCCCTCAACCAAATGGCTCCACTCCCAGCCCCCTCACCATTGAACCACCGCCACAGCCATGCTTCCTTGGTCCAGGTAAAAAAAAAACTCTCAACCACTCTTTCATTTTTGTACAATTAATTGATGAAATTTAACGGATGATTTAGGGATTTTCGGACAGAGAGAAAGAGAGAGAGTAGCAGGAGGAGGAAGAAGAGGGACTGAGAGAGAGAGAGAGAGAGAGAGAGAGAGAGAGAATTCGATAGAGAGGAAAAAGAGAAAGGAGAGAGAGCTGGAGAGATTGAGACAGAAGAGAGAGGCAGAGAGATGGGAAAGAAAGAGAGTAGAGAGAAATCAAAAGAAGGAAAAGAAAAAGAGAGAAATAAGGAAAAAGAAAGAAAGAGAGAAAAGAAAAAACGGGGAAAGAAAGAAAAAAAAAAGAGAAAAAAAAAGAAAGAAAGAAAATAGGGAACGAAAAAAAAAGAAGGAAAAGAAAAAAAAAGAAAAAGGGAAATTGGAATTTTGTGAAAAGAAAAATCGGTTGGTGGGTTTGTTTATGTCTAATTTTTAGTTAATTTTAGTTGTTTGCTTAATTTCTTCATTTTCATTTATTTAGTTTATTTCATTCATTATTTACTTAATTGTCTACCTTTTTTAATTTCATTATTTCATTCATTATTTATTTAGTTTATTTCATTCATTTATGGCCATTATCGAGTATTTGATTTACCTAATTAGGATAGTGTAGTTGTTAATTTAGTTTAACTTAGTCTAAGATTTTTGTTAATCATTTCATTATAGTATAAGTATTTATCGATTGGCCCCTAACTATTTAGTAATTTTGTAATTAAGTCCCCTAGTTTGCTAGAAATTACAATTTGGTCTTTTAAGATTGCTGGAATTACATTTTTACCCCTTTGATGTTGCTGGAAATTGTAAATTTGGTCCCTCATGTGGCTGAAAATTGCATTCTTGTCCCCCAACCTTGCTGAAATTTTACTTTTGCCATTATGCTTTGCTGGGATTAGATTATTATCCTACAATCTTGCTGGAAATTATATTTTTGCCCAAAACTTGCTGCAATTTTTATTTTTGACTACGCATATTTAATGAAATTTATTTTTCATCCTTTAAGCTTGCTGAAAATTGCATTTTTTACTCTTGAATGTTTCTGGAATCATATTTTCACTCCCCAAGTTTGCTGAAATTACATTTTTGGCCTCAAGTATTGCTGGAAATTTTTATTTTTGGCATTATGCTTGCTGAAAATTATATTTTAGCCCTTTCAATTTGTTGTAAATTATATTATTACCTTAACTATGGTTTGAAATTGTAATTTTACCCTTTAGTTTGTTGTAAATTACATCTTTACTCTAGAATGCTTGCCTAAATTCCCAGTTTTAACCCAAAATCTTGGAAATTTTTATTTTTTCCCAAAAAAAGAGGATTTAATTAAGTCCTCAAGGTTTTTAATTATTTCTTTTCATGTTTTTATTTTTATTTTATTAAATTTATAATTACTGTTCCAAAATTTGGTCTTTTATCTAACTAATGATCAAATTAGTTTCTTTATTTCTCTTTTAGTTATTTTGGTAATTCTTATTTGTGTGTTAAAAGCTTAATTATGTATTATTGTATTTTATTTTTTTATTATTTTTATTATTATTTTTAACTAAACAATTTTCATTTTTTTCCTAAATATTTAATTCTTGCTTTTTTTAATTTTTTTTATTATTGCTATAATTGCTTTGAACTATTATGGCATGGTTATAGTGTTTAATATGAAATTATTTAATTAATGATTTATTTATTTAAATAGTTGTGCCTTAATATGTATGTTCATTTTATTAGCAATTTATACTGAGTCTTCAAATGGGAGGTACCTCTATTATCCTTTCAATGTCTCTTTATGTGCTCCTACGTGTTTTTTTTTATGCATCTGTTTTGTGTTTATTATTTCTATTCATGTGTGAGTATTTATTTATTTATATCATGTCATTTATTTGAATTTAATTTTTAATTATTCAAAGAAATGTAATAGATAGGTAATATTCTATTTAACAAAAATTTTGTATTTAGATAGATAATGTAATAGATAGTTTATATTTTCATCTATTTAACAAAAGCATTTTGTATTTTAGATAGAAAATGTAATAGATATGTTAGATTGGCCATTCTTCTTATATTTCCCCATTTTAGATTGTAATTAGGCTTTTCCCCGGTGTAATAGTTAGGGCTTTTGTCACTACAGGAAATTTAGTTTTTACCCACACATAAAATTGCTACACATAATATGTGTGGGTGATTAGCTACACATTTATTCCATATGTGTGGGTAAATCTAATATGATTAATTACTATATATTAGGCATTTATTATGTGTAGGTAAAAATGTATAGTTACATATGAATTTGGTGGGAAAATTTCCTTGCCAAATCTTGTGAAATGGCGGCATTTTTGAAATTTTTTATTGCTGATGTGGCATTTTTTAATTCAGATTAAGTGTAGGTAAAAGTCAATAGTTACAAATGAATTGGATGAGATAATTTCCCTCCGAATATTGAGGATTTGGCGGGTTTTTCCAAATTTTTAAATGCTGAGATGGCTTTTTTTTGTTTTGCATTAAGTGTAGGTAAAGGTTAATAGTTACACATGAATTGGGTGGGAAAATTTTCCTCCAAATTGAGAATTGGTGGCATTTTCAAATTTTTTTTGAAATGCTGATGTCGGCCTTTTTGTTGGCCATATTACCCACACATAAGTATAAATGTCATATATGTGTGGGTAAAGATAACTGTAGCATTCATTATAAGCATGATGATGTGGAAAAAAATGCCACATCATTTATACACACATATATTTAATATTATATATGTAATTACAATTTTATCCATTTTTATTTATAAAATTACGCACATAAGATGCTTGAATATTAAATAAATAAAGGATAATTTTGTAAATTAACATCACATTAGTATATTTGTTAATAAAAAATAAAAGAAAATACAAGAAAAAAAAAAAAAAAGACAGCCCTACTTTCGGTTCTCATCCCCAAATCAATTAGTCTCACCCCCAAAAGACAGCCCTGCTCTTCCTCCCATTCCCAAAACAACTGCCGCCACCTCCCCTGTTCCACTCCTCGCCGTTTGCCCGTCGGCCAGCCAGCCTGCTCCTCGCCGCCCCCCTCAACTAGCCACTTCCATGCCTTCTCTTCCCCATTGGTGCTCTCCATTACATTGAGTAAGGCTTGATAAGTATTTTTTTTCGTTCATAAACTTCTCATTTTTTTGGTGACCACCCACCGACTCGGTATCCATATCATTCACTCACGTTTTTGTCTTTTCTCTTGCTGCCCATTTTTCTGCAGGAATCTGGAAATAACAGTCTCTCTTTCATGCTCTTGGTTCGAGTTTCATTTCGTAGAAAAGTAAGGAGAAAGTTTGCAATTTTAAATCTGTAAGCTGTCAACCTCCACCCCCGGAAGAAAACTTTAGATGCAGTTTTTATTTGTTAAATTTGGATTACCAGTTTTCTAATTTGCATTTAATATAAAATCTGTAGTTTGTAAGGGTCGCATCTATTTATGATTTTTTTATCGTTTTTGTTGTCTCCTTTTCCTCAATATTATGATTCCATTGCTTTTTTATCAGGTATGCATTCTTATTTCTTAGGTTTTTTTTCCCCTTCTTTTTGAAATTTAACAGAGAAGACATGAAATTTTAGCAGATATAATAAAGTTTTTTGCTCTTGCTTAGTACATTAATCTGTTCTTTCTTTCATACTTTTTTATGGGCTCTGCTTTGCTTTTTGGTTTTTATAGTTTGCTCTTAAAAATTCTGTTGTTATTGTTGCTTTTCCCCCCTCCCCTCGAGCATCTCCTAAGTTACTGTTTTTCTTCTTCTAGATTGAACTACGCCCCAGCTGTTTTTTGTTCCTGATCAAATCTCTCTCTCTCTCTCTCTCTAACGATTTGAACCAGTCTTTTATATGTTAGCTAGTTCCTTTTAACCTAGGATTTCTTGCTTGACTGTTGCTCCAATACAAACGATTCTGCTTACGAGTTGGGACAGCAAATGATTCTGCTTGGAATACTGAGGATAAAAAAGAATTAAAGTTCCTAATTTCTGACATTGTTTAGCAGACCACATTTCCATAGTTCACATTCTCGGGCTCCACCACAAAGTAGTGATTTATACGAAGATGCTTTTGCACTTGAGTATGTTTAAGATTATTGGGTACACTTTTTTTCTTGTGTGCTTAAAAGGGTGGCATATCAGAATCAAGGTTAATTGAATCAAACCTTTTAGTAAATAGTAAGTTACTGCATTTGTTTATTTTTTTCAATTTCTACCACCCAAGTAATATTAGTCCCTTATAATCTTACAAATAGAAACTGGGAAGTCGAAGAGGACTGCCTAACTGAACTCGACATTCTATATGTTTTTCACCTAAATTTATGGAGGAAAGTTTGGTTGGTGTCTTTGGTGTTTTACCTATTCAACATACCTTTGTAGTTGAAGGTAGAGAAATTCCTTACTATTGTAGTTGGGAGGATGGCCTTTTATTTAGTCAACGGTGTTTCGTGCAGATAATAACTTACCTTTTCCTGCTTAGATGACTTAATCTCGCAAAACGGAAGACAAGTGCAAGAATGTACTTCTACATCTTGATTTTAGATTGCTTTGTATTATAAAAGCACTCACTGTTCCTCTGATAAGATCTAGTTGAAGTGCTTGCATTAAACTTTGTTCTTTGTAAAGACAAATATATGCTCAACCTCTGAGCCGGCTGATATCTCTGTCTATACAATTTTTTTTTCCTCTAAGGCCCTGTTTTAATTCTTCCCTTTCTTTGATCCCCACCATTTTTTAATTGGCTTTTCTCTTCTTGAAGAAATATTAGGTGTCTTTAATTAGGATAAAAAAATACGTATTATGAACTTTAATTTGATCATTACAGAATTAGAATTTGTTCCCTTTTTGAATTTGTTATAATTTTAAATTTGTTCGGTCCATCACATCTTGAATAAAGGCAATGTAATATTTAAAAGAAATTCGAAATTGATACCTACAAAAAAGAAACTAATTGTACCATAATTGGAAAGATTTTCCTGAACTTTTTGTTCCAAAAACAGTGGGTGGCCACAGATGTCATTGTTTTTGTGGTAAGCAAAGAAAGTGCAACCGGACAACATTAGTGATGACCTACATCTATATGTACTATTATTGATTAATCAATATTACTGTTTAGTTGCCAGAAGCAGTAATAAAGATGAGATTCTTTTGCACTGCATCTCCACGGAGTACTAGTACTTTATTTATTCTTTCAATTAGAAAAGTTAAAGAGATAACTTATTTTATTTTACATTGTTTAAATATTAATCATTTTCAGAATTACACATGAAAAATTCTGGTTGTCAAACTTTGTTCTTTCAGAATCTAATTTTGAAGGCATATACCAATATGCTAGATGTTACTTGCCTTGATGTTATTCTGACCAGAAAACTGTAGTTTCTTGAGGTTAAGTAGAAGGTTCTCATCTAGTGATATTGCCTTATTGTATCTATCTGAAAACTTATTGTATCTATCTGAAATTCTAGTATATTTTGCAGCAACATAAGTCATCTATATTTTTTCACCTAAATTTATGGAGGAAAGTTTGGTTGGGAATTTCTCTTTGTCGGCCAATTTTGAAGGCATATCTCCATTTTTACACTATGCCAGCAATAGTAAGTTAAGTGGATGATTATTTTGATTACACTATTCCATAAGATCTCATGTCCTTGCAAAGAAACTATTTGATGTGAACATTGTTTTAAAGCCATAATACCGAAGCTTAGAATGAAATAATTTTTCAGATTATATAATTTCTTCATTCAATTGAGCAATGTAATAGAGAAAATAGAACATATTAAAGAAGTCTAATATACATGGCTTGCAAGGACATCGACAATAGATCAGTTGTTTTATTTTCTGAAGCTCTTGGCAATCTTCCCATGCAATTGTGTCTATTTATGTATCTTCAAATCCTAATAATCACATACTACATTTTTAGAGTGCATGGTCTAATTTGTAATATTTTGTGTCAGTTTATTGTTCATTTACTTTTTTATTTGATTTTTTGTTATTAAACTTACCAGAATTAATATATCTTAATTTGTAGATACAACTTATTGAGGACAACCCCAAACTTGTTGGGATTCATTAGTTCATAGAGAGTTGCTCTCACATACAAGCTGTGATTTCAAAGGTATGTTCCAAGTTAGAGTATCAAATAGCTATATTTTTTCTTTTTTTCACTGGGATTTCTTTTTGTGTTTACATTTATTGTGGACTGTTCATAAGCTATGTACTATTACATTTGTCTCTCTCAACAAACTCCACATTTTGTAACTATGCGCACAATGCTTGCTACTAGAAATAACCGTGGAATGGGAAACTATTCTTGGTTTACTAATGAAATTGTGATGGCAATACAACTGGAGAGTATTCCTCTAATTTATCCGGAGGTCAAGTTTATTTAGTTATTTGTCGTTGTTCCCTTGTTTACTAAAATTTGAAAATTGCTTCTCGGAAAGACATTAAAAATTTTTGTTATTTTATTCCATCCAATAGGACAGGGTTATGAATTATATTGCAATTAGGTAAAATTGTTAAATGAAGGAAATTGTTGGTAACATCAAGTTTTTTACTGTAAAGTCAAACTTGGGTAAAAGGGTTATTGTTTTGGAGACTGAATGAATTTTCTTTTAACGCTAAAACAAGCATGCAGTTGGTTTCTTTTTGTAGTAGTTGCTACTGTTATTTTTTTTCAGTTACAACTGCTGCTTTTTTTCGCAGCTATAAAACAAGCTCTTTAGAAATTCAGTTTTTTTTTGACATTTTACTAATGGAAATGTTTATATGTGCGTGTATTTGTACTTTTGTTGATAATTAAATTTATAATATAACTACTCCACTAACAAATCGAGTCCAAAAGGGTCTGAAATTTACTACGATCTATTTAAGTGTTATCAAATTTTAACATTGTAGGATATAGTGATTTATCATTTACAATCTCTCAATGTGGCTAACTATACTCTTAGGAACTAGATTTACTAAGTTTGTTGATGACTTGCAAGCTACGAGAGACAATTGTACTCCTCATGTTCGAACATCTAATGCCATAGAACAAAAAAAGTCCCCCAAGTTAGCCATCTGGGATGTTGAGAAACTGCCAGATTTATACCTCTTATTGCATGGATGGGAAAATGGACCTCTTTCGTCTTGATTAGTAGTATGAAGTGGGTAAAGGGAATTGAATTAGCTTGAGTGACTTTGTTTTTGACCTTGAGACAGCTTGCAATCAACCAAAAACTTTTTCCCAACACCATTATTGTTCTCCAAGGCTTGTTCATTTATTCAATTAGTTATATAGGGACACTAAGCTGCTAAAAAGTAAACAAAAACAGCAGAAATATGCATGTTTCAGACTTCAAAACCTCTGTGTGTGAGAGAGAGAGAGAGAGTGAAAAGGATTTTAGTCAAATTAGTTATTGAAATATCACTTCAATCTACGCTTGTCATCAAATTAGTTTTCTTGTTCATGTACTAAAATGACAGCAACCAGTTATAATTGCTGCTTTTTTGCAGCTATAACTGCTGCTTTTTTGAAGCTATAAATGCTGCAGTTGTGCTATTTTTCATTTGATTTTTCTACTATTACTTCTTGGTGTTTTATGTAATAGAGAATGATGGCTGAATTGAAGGAGTTTGATGATGAAGGGCCTTAGGGAGGGTGAATATTGCATTGGTTTCTGGAATTCAAACTTTTTATTGGTTTGCTTATTGCTGTTTTTACAGCATTTTTGTTATGCTTTGACGGAAAAAGTGAAATTGTAACTAAGATGGTGCTTTAAGATGTTGAATTGCTGATTGGTTAGCTTGTTTTTTTGGGTTTTTGTCCTCCACTATAACGCTTCTCTCAAAGCAATAAAATGTAAACGAACTTAAAGATGATAGTCTTTAAACAATTAAATCAATTATATATTCACTATGATGGCAAAAGGTATTAGTCAAGCTAAAGTTGATGAGATAATTGAGGTTGTATACAAGTCATTTCTTGATTTCACTTGTAGTAAGTAATCATCATTCATCAATCATCACAATCTTAGCATTTCTTCGTTTCTTGATTTCACTTGGATTCTAATTTTAGTTATTTGTGTAGTTTATATGAAGTTGTTTTTTACTCTCCGTTTGCTTTTTTTCATCCTAATTGGCGCGTTAAGATCACGAAAGTATAATGATAACTCCAAAAATAATATAGTTTAATGATAATGACTTAAATGTTGCCTCATTATAGGTTGTTAATACATAGATAATATGGATCATCAGTGGGTAAAGAACTGGAATCGAATATCTCCTGAGTATGTAGAGGGGATAAGGGAGTTTATTAAAGTTGCCAAACGGAATTTGAATTCTAAGGGTTCAACTTTATGCCCTTGCTTCAACTGTCTCAATTTGAGACACCAAAACATAGATACAATTCGAGCTCATCTGATTACTGTGGGAATAGACGACTCGTACACACGGTGGGTGTATCATGGTGAGAAAGACGTTGACGAGGAAAGTGAGGGCAACAAGGATTTTGTAACTACTGAACTTGATGGTTTAGGAGCAGGATTGCATGATGCCATTGGTGATCAATTTTTCAATGTTGGGCCTACGGACGATTTAGCTGGAAATACACGATCAACTGCTGAAGAGGCTCGCTATGAGAAGATATATGAAGCTGTCCATAATCCTCTATATGAGGGATGTGAAATTTCTGCTTTGACCTTTGTTGTGAAGTTAATGAACATCAAAGTGATGAACAAGTGGAGCGACAATTCGTTTGAGATGTTGTTGAAGCTTCTCCATCAAGTGCTCCCAAAAGGAAATAATTGTCCACCAAGCTATTACGATAACAGAAAACTGCTTTGTGAAGTTGGTTTGGGATATGAACTTATTGACGTTTGTCAATATGATTGTGCCATTTTTTATGGTGAAGCTCAAAATGCTACCGTGTGTCCTGTTTGTAAAAATAGTCGCTATGTTCGTAACACGATACCACATAAGAGGCTGCGATATTTCCCTATCACACCTCGGTTGAAGAGACTTTATTCTTCAAGACATACAGCGAGAGACATGCGTTGGCATAAGGAGTTTCGTAAAGAAGAGCCTGGGGTGCTTCGTCATCCTGCTGATGGCAAGGCGTGGAAACACTTTGATGCGTTGTACCCTGAATTTGCTGATGATTCAAGAAATGTGCGATTGGGGCTAGCATCAGATGGGTTCAACCCGTTTAGCAATATGACAACAGCATATAGTCTTTGGCCTGTAATTTTGATGCCTTATAACATGCCGCCTTGGCGTACAATGCATAAGAGCAACTATCTCTTATCATTGTTAATTCCAGGGCCAAAGTCTCCAGGTAAAGACTTTGATGTCTTTTTAAGGCCTCTTGTGGATGAACTTAAAGTTTTATGGTGTGACGGGGTTCAAGCATATGATGAATATTCTCAGTCTCATTTCACCCTTCAGTGCTGCAGTTATGTGGACGATCAGTGACTTCCCTGCTTATGCCTACTTATCTGGGTGGAGCACTATGGGAAAATTGGCATGTCCAATATGCCTTGGAGACACCCGATCAAGTCGAATTCGGGGAAAACAATGTTATACTGGGCACCGATGCTTCTTAAGCAATACACACTCCTGGCGAAGGAGCTTTGAGTACAATGGCAAAGCAGAAAGAAGGCCACCACCTCGTCAATTTTCTGGTGACGATATTTTGTTACAATTAGAGGAGTTACCTACATGCATTCCTGGTAAAGCTCCAAATAATGTGGATAGGAAGCGTAAACGCGGAGTTGATGAGTTAAATTGGTCGAAAAAAAGTATCTTGTTTGAACTTCCTTATTGGTCAAAGTTGTTGATGCGTCATAATCTTGATGTCATGCATATAGAAAAAAATGTTTGTGACAATATCTTAGGGACCTTGCTAGACGATCCCGTGAAGTCGAAGGATACTGTAAAAGCACGTCTAGACTTGGAAGATCTTAACATTCGCAGAGAATTGTGGTTGAGGGAGATTAATGGCAAATTTGTGAAACCACATGCTAATTACACGTTGAGTAAGGTAGAATGTGTAGAGTTTTGCGACTTTATCAAGTCAGTTCGCCTGCCGGATGGGTATGCATCCAACATTAGCCGATGTGTCACAGAGTCTAATACACTTGGGGGGATGAAAACACATGATTGTCATGTGTTACTTCAAAAAATATTGTCTGTGGCCATTCTTCCATTTTTTGAGAAAAAAGTACGAGCAACGTTGACAGAGTTTTGCCAATTCTTTCAAAAATTATGTGCCAAAACCTTATATGTTGAGGAACTTGAGGAGATGAAGGAAGGAATTGTTGTTTTGTTATGTAAACTTGAAAAGATATTTCCCCCTGCATTTTTTACTGTCATGGTGCATTTATGTGTGCATTTGCCAGAACAAGCATTGTTGGGAGGACCTGTCAATCAAAGATGGATGTTTGGCATTGAACGTTGCATGGGTACATACAAGGGATATGTTCGTAATTTTTCACACCCTGATGGCTCTATTACTGAAGCATATGCTGTTGATGAGGCTATTACCTTTTTATCTCGTTATTTACACGATTCTGAGACGAGATTCACACGTTTAGAACGTAATTGGGATGTACCTAGTGCAGAATATGAGATGGAGTTATTCAATA
The DNA here is from genome assembly GCA_024721245.1 of Mitragyna speciosa. Lineage (NCBI taxonomy): Eukaryota > Viridiplantae > Streptophyta > Magnoliopsida > Gentianales > Rubiaceae > Mitragyna > Mitragyna speciosa. The sequence continues at coordinate 21,825 of JAMWEH010000399.1, forward strand.
GCAAAATTCGTACATTAGGGTCTCCTAAATTTAGCAAACTTGGGATTTATGGCAATATGGTGCAGTGGTATCTTCTCAATAATTGCGGAGATGAACTTGATGATTTCATAAGGTGAGTTTGGAACTTCTACTGGTATTTTTAATTTTAGTTCATCTTCATGCTGTAATACTCACATATTCCTCAATGTAGTGAGCATAAGGAAGTTTTGCGCTCAAGAAATGTACAAGAAGAAGATATTGAGGGGAATACAAAAGCATGAATTTCCTTCTTGGTTTAAGAGAAAGGTAAATAAGATACATATATATTTTTTTGGTAAAAAATTTAAATTAAAATATCTAACACTAGAAATTTATAATAGATGGCAATTCTTAGACTGAACGAGGATCTTAGAGCAACTGATGATCTGTACTCACTTTCACAATTTGCGGATGATCGTTACACAAGTTGGCATGGTTGTATTCTCAATGGTGTTAGATTTCGTTGCAAGGAACGTGATGACAATTTGAAGACACAATGTAGTGGTGTTTGTACATGGGGTGGTGAAGAGAATAGTGATGTAGTTTATTATGGTGTTTTGCTTGAGATTTTAGAATTGGATTTCATTCATCAAAGAAAGGTATTCATGTTCCGTTGCAAGTGGTATAACACTGATCCGAAGGGAAAGAAAATGGTGGTTGAAAACAATTTAACATCAATTGACATTACATCTGATTGGTATGCTGAAGAACCATTTATTCTTGCCACACAAGCTCAACAGGTATTTTATTTGAATAATCGGGCTCGGGGAAAGAATTGGATGGTTGTACAAAGAGTAAATCATCGCAATATATATGACATACCCGAGCAAGACGATGAGGATGACATGAATGGAGATGTCTTACAGGAAGAAGATTCTTACGACTTACCATCTTTTCATCCAACAGAAGATGTAGATGATGCATCTCGATTAGTCCGAGAGGATGTGGAACCAACAACTGTGCCTCACGAGATGGTCCTTCAATTACGTACTGAAGAGCCTCTCTTCGTGACCGAGGAGAAAACTTGTATGATATTGAGGACAGTGAGGATGAGGATATAATTTTTGGTGATGATGAAGCAACTTTGGAATATATATCTAGTGATGACTCAGATGACCTAGATGTTGATAATTGTTGATGATAATGATGATATTGCATGATTGTTTTGTTGAAAAGGTTATTTTTCAAATCTAAATTTTTCAATAGTGATTTGTCATTGTCTAATTGTTTAGAAAAGTTCAAATTAAAATTTAAGAATTAATTCTACTTATTTCATAATCTGGCATTTTTACTTGTTTCGTATATAGATGGTTGGGAGAGGTCAACGAGGACGTGGTCGACGAGGGGGGCGATGCGGGGGCCGTGGTAGACCTGCAACTACATTCACATTTTGGTATGAACTTATTAATCTTTGCTAATATAAAATTGCTCATTTTATATTAGAGGTAGATGTTATGTATATGTTAACTTGTTCTTATTTTATTTGCAGACTCGCCTCGTTTAGGTAAAGCCACGAGATGGTTAGTTGATCCAAATAGCAGTGAATAAAATTTTTTTGCTTATATTTTTTGTATATATTTTGTTTTTTTCATGGTTTCTTATCTAAATTGTTCATGCTACATTCACAGACAAACTGCCAGTAGTGGAGCTACGAGTTGGTTAGTTAATCCTAGTAACATTAAATACACACGTTTTGTGTTATCTGCTATTTTTATTTTGCTTTTTCATGATTTCTTATCTAACTTGTTCACACTCCATTAACAGAAATACCTCCGGTAGTGGAGACACGAGCTGGTTAGTTGATCTTAATATCCTTAAATACACATGTTTTGTTATTATCTTTTGTTTATATTTTGCTTTTTCATGGTTTCTTTGCTGTGCTGTTTAATTATTATTAAATTAACTTGTTCTTACTCTATTGACAGACACACCTCCGTTGGTAGAGCCACGAGTTGGTTAGTTGTTCCTAATGGCATTAAATACACGTGTTTTTTTCTTATTTGTTGTGTACTTTATTTTGTTTTTTTCATGGTTTCTTATCTAACTTGTTCACATTCCATTAACAGAAACACCTTCGGTAGTGGAGCCACGAGCCGGTTAGTTGATTTTATTGCATTAAATACACATGTTTTGTTATTATCTTTTGTTTATATTTTGCTTTTTTGTGGTTTCTTTGCTATGTTGTTTAATTATTTTTAAATTAACTTGTTCTTACTCTATTGACAGAGACACCTCCGGTTGTGGAGTCACGAGTTGGTTAGTTGATTCTAATAGCATTAAATACCCATTTTGTTATTATCTTTGTTTATATTTTGCTTTTTCGTGGTTTCTTTGCTATGTTGTTTAATTATTTTTAAATTAACTTGTTCTTACTCTATTGACAGACACACCTCCGGTTGTGGAGTCACGAGTTGGTTAGTTGATTCTAATAGCATTAAATACCCATTTTGTTATTATCTTTGTTTATATTTTGCTTTTTCGTGGTTTCTTTGCTATGTTGTTTAATTATTTTTAAATTAACTTGTTCTTACTCTATTGACAGACACACCTCCGGTTGTGGAGTCACGAGTTGGTTAGTTGATTCTAAAAGCATTAAATACCCATTTTTTTATTATCTTTCGTCTATATTTTACTTTTCCGTGGTTTCTTTGCTATGTTATTTAATTCTTTTTAAATTAACTTGTTCTTACTCTATTGACAGACACACCTCCTGTTGTGGAGCCACGAGCCGGTTAGTTGATTCTAATAGCATTAAATACTCATGTTTTGTTATTATCTTTTGTTTATATTTTGCTTTTCGTGGTTTCTTTGCTATGTTGTTTAATTATTTTTAATTTAACTTGTTCTTACTCTATTGACAGATGCACCTCCATTGGTGGAGTCACGAGCCGGTTAGTTGATCCTAATAGCATTAAATATGCGTGTTTTGTTATTATCTGTTGTGCAATTTATTTTGTTTTTTCATGATTTGTTATCTAACTTGTTCACACTCCATTAACAGAAACACCTTCGGTAGTGGAGTCACAAGCCGGTTAGTTGATCCTAATAGTATTAAATACACATGTTTTGTTATTAGCTTTTGTTTATATTGAAACTTCTTATACTAGTAGTTGAGTCCTTGTAAGTTTTTTGGAATTTTACAAGGAAGTTAAAAACATCTGGGGTTGGAGGGAGGAAGAATAATGAATGGAAAGGGGGATAGGAGATTTTTGGGATAGAAGTGTTG
>JAMWEH010002843.1:0-12628 GCA_024721245.1 Mitragyna speciosa
AATAGATCAGTTGTTTTATTTTCTGAAGCTCTTGGCAATCTTCCCATGCAATTGTGTCTATTTATGTATCTTCAAATCCTAATAATCACATACTACATTTTTAGAGTGCATGGTCTAATTTGTATTATTTTGTGTCAGTTATTGTTCATTTACTTTTTTATTTGATTTTTTGTTATTAAACTTACCAGAATTAATATATCTTAATTTGTAGATACAACTTATTGAGGACAACCCCAAACTTGTTGGGATTCATTAGTTCATAGAGAGTTGCTCTCACATACAAGCTGTGATTTCAAAGGTATGTTCCAAGTTAGAGTATCAAATAGCTATATTTTTTCTTTTTTTCACTGGGATTTCTTTTTGTGTTTACATTTATTGTGGACTGTTCATAAGCTATGTACTATTACATTTGTCTCTCTCAACAAACTCCACATTTTGTAACTATGCGCACAATGCTTGCTACTAGAAATAACCGTGGAATGGGAAACTATTCTTGGTTTACTAATGAAATTGTGATGGCAATACAACTGGAGAGTATTCCTCTAATTTATCCGGAGGTCAAGTTTATTTAGTTATTTGTCGTTGTTCCCTTGTTTACTAAAATTTGAAAATTGCTTCTCGGAAAGACATTAAAAATTTTTGTTATTTTATTCCATCCAATAGGACAGGGTTATGAATTATATTGCAATTAGGTAAAATTGTTAAATGAAGGAAATTGTTGGTAACATCAAGTTTTTTACTGTAAAGTCAAACTTGGGTAAAAGGGTTATTGTTTTGGAGACTGAATGAATTTTCTTTTAACGCTAAAACAAGCATGCAGTTGGTTTCTTTTTGTAGTAGTTGCTACTGTTATTTTTTTTCAGTTACAACTGCTGCTTTTTTTCGCAGCTATAAAACAAGCTCTTTAGAAATTCAGTTTTTTTTGACATTTTACTAATGGAAATGTTTATATGTGCGTGTATTTGTACTTTTGTTGATAATTAAATTTATAATATAACTACTCCACTAACAAATCGAGTCCAAAAGGGTCTGAAATTTACTACGATCTATTTAAGTGTTATCAAATTTTAACATTGTAGGATATAGTGATTTATCATTTACAATCTCTCAATGTGGCTAACTATACTCTTAGGAACTAGATTTACTAAGTTTGTTGATGACTTGCAAGCTACGAGAGACAATTGTACTCCTCATGTTCGAACATCTAATGCCATAGAACAAAAAAAGTCCCCCAAGTTAGCCATCTGGGATGTTGAGAAACTGCCAGATTTATACCTCTTATTGCATGGATGGGAAAATGGACCTCTTTCGTCTTGATTAGTAGTATGAAGTGGGTAAAGGGAATTGAATTAGCTTGAGTGACTTTGTTTTTGACCTTGAGACAGCTTGCAATCAACCAAAAACTTTTTCCCAACACCATTATTGTTCTCCAAGGCTTGTTCATTTATTCAATTAGTTATATAGGGACACTAAGCTGCTAAAAAGTAAACAAAAACAGCAGAAATATGCATGTTTCAGACTTCAAAACCTCTGTGTGTGAGAGAGAGAGAGAGAGTGAAAAGGATTTTAGTCAAATTAGTTATTGAAATATCACTTCAATCTACGCTTGTCATCAAATTAGTTTTCTTGTTCATGTACTAAAATGACAGCAACCAGTTATAATTGCTGCTTTTTTGAACCTATAAATGCTGCAGTTGTGCTATTTTTCATTTGATTTTTCTACTATTACTTCTTGGTGTTTTATGTAATAGAGAATGATGGCTGAATTGAAGGAGTTTGATGATGAAGGGCCTTAGGGAGGGTGAATATTGCATTGGTTTCTGGAATTCAAACTTTTTATTGGTTTGCTTATTGCTGTTTTTACAGCATTTTTGTTATGCTTTGACGGAAAAAGTGAAATTGTAACTAAGATGGTGCTTTAAGATGTTGAATTGCTGATTGGTTAGCTTGTTTTTTTGGGTTTTTGTCCTCCACTATAACGCTTCTCTCAAAGCAATAAATGTAAACGAACTTAAAGATGATAGTCTTTAAACAATTAAATCAATTATATATTCACTATGATGGCAAAAGGTATTAGTCAAGCTAAAGTTGATGAGATAATTGAGGTTGTATACAAGTCATTTCTTGATTTCACTTGTAGTAAGTAATCATCATTCATCAATCATCACAATCTTAGCATTTCTTCGTTTCTTGATTTCACTTGGATTCTAATTTTAGTTATTTGTGTAGTTTATATGAAGTTGTTTTTTACTCTCCGTTTGCTTTTTTTCATCCTAATTGGCGCGTTAAGATCACGAAAGTATAATGATAACTCCAAAAATAATATAGTTTAATGATAATGACTTAAATGTTGCCTCATTATAGGTTGTTAATACATAGATAATATGGATCATCAGTGGGTAAAGAACTGGAATCGAATATCTCCTGAGTATGTAGAGGGGATAAGGGAGTTTATTAAAGTTGCCAAACGGAATTTGAATTCTAAGGGTTCAACTTTATGCCCTTGCTTCAACTGTCTCAATTTGAGACACCAAAACATAGATACAATTCGAGCTCATCTGATTACTGTGGGAATAGACGACTCGTACACACGGTGGGTGTATCATGGTGAGAAAGACGTTGACGAGGAAAGTGAGGGCAACAAGGATTTTGTAACTACTGAACTTGATGGTTTAGGAGCAGGATTGCATGATGCCATTGGTGATCAATTTTTCAATGTTGGGCCTACGGACGATTTAGCTGGAAATACACGATCAACTGCTGAAGAGGCTCGCTATGAGAAGATATATGAAGCTGTCCATAATCCTCTATATGAGGGATGTGAAATTTCTGCTTTGACCTTTGTTGTGAAGTTAATGAACATCAAAGTGATGAACAAGTGGAGCGACAATTCGTTTGAGATGTTGTTGAAGCTTCTCCATCAAGTGCTCCCAAAAGGAAATAATTGTCCACCAAGCTATTACGATAACAGAAAACAGCTTTGTGAAGTTGGTTTGGGATATGAACTTATTGACGTTTGTCAATATGATTGTGCCATTTTTTATGGTGAAGCTCAAAATGCTACCGTGTGTCCTGTTTGTAAAAATAGTCGCTATGTTCGTAACACGATACCACATAAGAGGCTGCGATATTTCCCTATCACACCTCGGTTGAAGAGACTTTATTCTTCAAGACATACAGCGAGAGACATGCGTTGGCATAAGGAGTTTCGTAAAGAAGAGCCTGGGGTGCTTCGTCATCCTGCTGATGGCAAGGCGTGGAAACACTTTGATGCGTTGTACCCTGAATTTGCTGATGATTCAAGAAATGTGCGATTGGGGCTAGCATCAGATGGGTTCAACCCGTTTAGCAATATGACAACAGCATATAGTCTTTGGCCTGTAATTTTGATGCCTTATAACATGCCGCCTTGGCGTACAATGCATAAGAGCAACTATCTCTTATCATTGTTAATTCCAGGGCCAAAGTCTCCAGGTAAAGACTTTGATGTCTTTTTAAGGCCTCTTGTGGATGAACTTAAAGTTTTATGGTGTGACGGGGTTCAAGCATATGATGAATATTCTCAGTCTCATTTCACCCTTCGTGCTGCAGTTATGTGGACGATCAGTGACTTCCCTGCTTATGCCTACTTATCTGGGTGGAGCACTATGGGAAAATTGGCATGTCCAATATGCCTTGGAGACACCCGATCAAGTCGAATTCGGGGAAAACAATGTTATACTGGGCACCGATGCTTCTTAAGCAATACACACTCCTGGCGAAGGAGCTTTGAGTACAATGGCAAAGCAGAAAGAAGGCCACCACCTCGTCAATTTTCTGGTGACGATATTTTGTTACAATTAGAGGAGTTACCTACATGCATTCCTGGTAAAGCTCCAAATAATGTGGATAGGAAGCGTAAATGCGGAGTTGATGAGTTAAATTGGTCGAAAAAAAGTATCTTGTTTGAACTTCCTTATTGGTCAAAGTTGTTGATGCGTCATAATCTTGATGTCATGCATATAGAAAAAAATGTTTGTGACAATATCTTAGGGACCTTGCTAGACGATCCCGTGAAGTCGAAGGATACTGTAAAAGCACGTCTAGACTTGGAAGATCTTAACATTCACAGAGAATTGTGGTTGAGGGAGATTAATGGCAAATTTGTGAAACCACATGCTAATTACACGTTGAGTAAGGTAGAATGTGTAGAGTTTTGCGACTTTATCAAGTCAGTTCGCCTGCCGGATGGGTATGCATCCAACATTAGCCGATGTGTCACAGAGTCTAATACACTTGGGGGGATGAAAACACATGATTGTCATGTGTTACTTCAAAAAATATTGTCTGTGGCCATTCTTTCATTTTTTGAGAAAAAAGTACGAGCAACGTTGACAGAGTTTTGCCAATTCTTTCAAAAATTATGTGCCAAAACCTTATATGTTGAGGAACTTGAGGAGATGAAGGAAGGAATTGTTGTTTTGTTATGTAAACTTGAAAAGATATTTCCCCCTGCATTTTTTACTGTCATGGTGCATTTATGTGTGCATTTGCCAGAACAAGCATTGTTGGGAGGACCTGTCAATCAAAGATGGATGTTTGGCATTGAACGTTGCATGGGTACATACAAGGGATATGTTCGTAATTTTTCACACCCTGATGGCTCTATTACTGAAGCATATGCTGTTGATGAGGCTATTACCTTTTTATCTCGTTATTTACACGATTCTGAGACGAGATTCACACGTTTAGAACGTAATTGGGATGTACCTAGTGCAGAATATGAGATGGAGTTATTCAATAGCAAAATTCGTACATTAGGGTCTCCTAAATTTAGCAAACTTGGGATTTATGGCAATATGGTGCAGTGGTATCTTCTCAATAATTGCGGAGATGAACTTGATGATTTCATAAGGTGAGTTTGGAACTTCTACTGGTATTTTTAATTTTAGTTCATCTTCATGCTGTAATACTCACATATTCCTCAATGTAGTGAGCATAAGGAAGTTTTGCGCTCAAGAAATGTACAAGAAGAAGATATTGGGGGAATACAAAAGCATGAATTTCCTTCTTGGTTTAAGAGAAAGGTAAATAAGATACATATATATTTTTTTGGTAAAAAATTTAAATTAAAATATCTAACACTAGAAATTTATAATAGATGGCAATTCTTAAGCTGAACGAGGATCTTAGAGCAACTGATGATCTGTACTCACTTTCACAATTTGCGGATGATCGTTACACAAGTTGGCATGGTTGTATTCTCAATGGTGTTAGATTTCGTTGCAAGGAACGTGATGACAATTTGAAGACACAATGTAGTGGTGTTTGTACATGGGGTGGTGAAGAGAATAGTGATGTAGTTTATTATGGTGTTTTGCTTGAGATTTTAGAATTGGATTTCATTCATCAAAGAAAGGTATTCATGTTCCGTTGCAAGTGGTATAACACTGATCCGAAGGGAAAGAAAATGGTGGTTGAAAACAATTTAACATCAATTGACATTACATCGGATTGGTATGCTGAAGAACCATTTATTCTTGCCACACAAGCTCAACAGGTATTTTATTTGAATAATCGGGCTCGGGGAAAGAATTGGATGGTTGTACAAAGAGTAAATCATCGCAATATATATGACATACCCGAGCAAGACGATGAGGATGACATGAATGGAGATGTCTTACAGGAAGAAGATTCTTACGACTTACCATCTTTTCATCCAACAGAAGATGTAGATGATGCATCTCGATTAGTCCGAGAGGATGTGGAACCAACAACTGTGCCTCACGAGATGGTCCTTCAATTACGTACTGAAAGAGCCTCTCTTCGTGACCGAGGAGAAAACTTGTATGATATTGAGGACAGTGAGGATGAGGATATAATTTTTGGTGATGATGAAGCAACTTTGGAATATATATCTAGTGATGACTCAGATGACCTAGATGTTGATAATGTTGATGATAATGATGATATTGCATGATTGTTTTGTTGAAAAGGTTATTTTTCAAATCTAAATTTTTCAATAGTGATTTGTCATTGTCTAATTGTTTAGAAAAGTTCAAATTAAAATTTAAGAATTAATTCTACTTATTTCATAATCTGGCATTTTTACTTGTTTCGTATATAGATGGTTGGGAGAGGTCAACGAGGACGTGGTCGACGAGGGGGGCGATGCGGGGGCCGTGGTAGACCTGCAACTACATCACATTTTGGTATGAACTTATTAATCTTTGCTAATATAAAATTGCTCATTTTATATTAGAGGTAGATGTTATGTATATGTTAACTTGTTCTTATTTTATTTGCAGACTCGCCTCGTTTGGTAAAGCCACGAGATGGTTAGTTGATCCAAATAGCAGTGAATAAAATTTTTTTGCTTATATTTTTTGTATATATTTTGTTTTTTCATGGTTTCTTATCTAAATTGTTCATGCTACATTCACAGACAAACTGCCAGTAGTGGAGCTACGAGTTGGTTAGTTAATCCTAGTAACATTAAATACACACGTTTTGTGTTATCTGCTATTTTTATTTTGCTTTTTCATGATTTCTTATCTAACTTGTTCACACTCCATTAACAGAAATACCTCCGGTAGTGGAGACACGAGCTGGTTAGTTGATCTTAATATCCTTAAATACACATGTTTTGTTATTATCTTTTGTTTATATTTTGCTTTTTCATGGTTTCTTTGCTGTGCTGTTTAATTATTATTAAATTAACTTGTTCTTACTCTATTGACAGACACACCTCCGTTGGTAGAGCCACGAGTTGGTTAGTTGTTCCTAATGGCATTAAATACACGTGTTTTTTTCTTATTTGTTGTGTACTTTATTTTGTTTTTTCATGGTTTCTTATCTAACTTGTTCACATTCCATTAACAGAAACACCTTCGGTAGTGGAGCCACGAGCTGGTTAGTTGATTTTATTGCATTAAATACACATGTTTTGTTATTATCTTTTGTTTATATTTTGCTTTTTTGTGGTTTCTTTGCTATGTTGTTTAATTATTTTTAAATTAACTTGTTCTTACTCTATTGACAGAGACACCTCCAGTTGTGGAGTCACGAGTTGGTTAGTTGATTCTAATAGCATTAAATACCCATTTTGTTATTATCTTTGTTTATATTTTGCTTTTTCGTGGTTTCTTTGCTATGTTGTTTAATTATTTTTAAATTAACTTGTTCTTACTCTATTGACAGACACACCTCCGGTTGTGGAGTCACGAGTTGGTTAGTTGATTCTAATAGCATTAAATACCCATTTTGTTATTATCTTTGTTTATATTTTTCTTTTTCGTGGTTTCTTTGCTATGTTGTTTAATTATTTTTAAATTAACTTGTTCTTACTCTATTGACAGACACACCTCCGGTTGTGGAGTCACGAGTTGGTTAGTTGATTCTAAAAGCATTAAATACCCATTTTTTTATTATCTTTCGTCTATATTTTACTTTTCCGTGGTTTCTTTGCTATGTTATTTAATTCTTTTTAAATTAACTTGTTCTTACTCTATTGACAGACACACCTCCTGTTGTGGAGCCACGAGCCGGTTAGTTGATTCTAATAGCATTAAATACTCATGTTTTGTTATTATCTTTTGTTTATATTTTGCTTTTCATGGTTTCTTTGCTATGTTGTTTAATTATTTTTAATTTAACTTGTTCTTACTCTATTGACAGATGCACCTCCATTGGTGGAGTCACGAGCCGGTTAGTTGATCCTAATAGCATTAAATATGCGTGTTTTGTTATTATCTATTGTGCAATTTATTTTGTTTTTTCATGATTTGTTATCTAACTTGTTCACACTCCATTAACAGAAACACCTTCGGTAGTGGAGTCACAAGCCGGTTAGTTGATCCTAATAGTATTAAATACACATGTTTTGTTATTAGCTTTTGTTTATATTGAAACTTCTTATACTAGTAGTTGAGTCCTTGTAAGTTTTTTGGAATTTTACAAGGAAGTTAAAAACATCTGGGGTTGGAGGGAGGAAGAATAATGAATGGAAAGGGGGATAGGAGATTTTTGGGATAGAAGTGTTGCAGAATTTGTAGGGAAGGGTGTGAATAGCTGTCAAAAGGTCTCATTAATTAAGGTTAATCACTTAAAATTGTGGTATGATAAGGAGAAAATGGCATTTATTTTATCGAGTGTAAACACATTCCCAACTCCAGAATTTTTCTTTAATATATTTGTGTGTTCACCAAACTTGTTTTATTTTAATCTTTGTTATGTTTTTAAAATATATGCTATTTAAGTTGTTTATGATTCTTTTACAGATGCACCTACATCAAATGAGCCACAAGTTGAGGCTATTAACACACAAAAGAGTTCAAGTACACGAGGCATTACTTGTGGTCACGGAGCTCGAAAGGTCATGCGAAATGCAAAGGAAAGATTGTCTGTAGAGTTTGACTTCACGTTGATGCAAGCAATATGTAGTAATGCCGAATTTTTTAACAATGAAATTGGGTATATTGTACGTAAGTATTGCAGCTTACGATACAAAGAATGGAGGCTTGTACCATCTGAAGTTCGGGGACCACTTCGCAACAAACTCCAAGTAAGAATTTTTATATATTTGTCAAATTCTATGGTTTGTTTATAGTGGTATTTAAATGATTGCATTTGTAATAGCTGGTTTGTTTGGTGATTTAGACACTTTTCAGTGTCGACGTTGAGGATGAGAATGTACGCAAGTGTATTGACAAACAAATGCAGAGAGCTTGGAGGGGACATAAATATAAGCTCCATGCCTACTTCAAAGAGATTGGGGGAGAAGAAGATCCAGTTATGGCAAGGAGTAAGTGCCATGAGGAGGTTAGCCAAGAGGATTGGGACTATCTTTGTGATCTTTGGTCTAATTCGACATATGAGGTAACGTATACAACATTTTTGCTTCAAATTTCTTATAAAAATATTTTTTGTTTTCATTGATTTTTTTGGTATATTAAGTTGTTGGACTATTGTTTACCTATTTCTTGAATACTGCTTGTTTATGGTTGAGTTTGGGTGTTGAAGGATTGGCTGAACTTTTTATGACCTTTTTTTTTTTAGTGGTTTGGCTTTTTATGACTTTTTATGTGATCTTTTGTGGTTTTTATGGCTTTTTATGATCTTTGGTGGTTTGGTGGTTTTGCTTATGTGAAAATTTACATCCCTATCATTAGGAATATTGCTTTGAGGAAAGGATTTTAAATATTGATATATCAAGAGTCAATTATGCATAGCTTGGAGATATGTGATAGGTCTTGCTTTGACCCATTTATACGTTGAAGTGGAGGTTGAATACTGCTTGTTTATGACTTTTTATAACCTATTTTTTGGGTGTGGATTTATGAAATTTCATCACAACCCTCAGGACTTTGATTCATACTACTTGCTGTTTGGCTTTCATTAATTTTTACTACTTGCTGTTTGGCTTTCATTAATTTTTTTTATTGTTTTAATGCTCGATAATTTAATTATAAGAACAATGAACTAGAGAAAGAAGTGGTTTGGCAAATTTTTGGTAGATTTATGGTGAAAATTTCCTAGTTATTGAGACGAGTTCCAAGATTAGATATTTGCTCCATTTTGGTCTTGGTTTTGTAACATAAACGCATTATTTGCTGGTTCAATATATCTATGCATGTAAAAATGAATTATTCTAGGCTTTGTCTAGTAAGAGCCTCGGGTGCACTTATTAACCAGAACCGTGTTATTTTTTCAAAAAGTAAAGTTCAATAGGGTATTTTCCAAATGCAATGGAGCAATAAATATGAGTATACATTATATGGTAAGTCGTGTGTGCTTAACTGGTGAGTCGTGTCCTCGAGGCAGCGGTTACAAAAGTTCTTTAGTTCATGATGAAACATTTAAAATCCACAAGAAGCAAAAGACTTTAAAAAGCATTTTCTTTGTCTGAGAAAATCATGAAAATCAACTAAGGGCCCTCATGGAATTAATTGGTTTGTGTGATGAAGGATAATTTCTACCTATCTAGCCAATATTTGAATAATTAATGACCAGTATCATTGCAATAATAAATGGCCATAACATACTTACCATAAACTTCTGAATCACATAAGTCTCCTATACCATGTGTGCAAATCACAAAATCTTTATCGTTAATTTTGACATCTGAAATATCTGTATATATAGCAATCACCATTTGGAACTAGATACAACTCAACTTTTGAAACCTATCTACCATATTCTTCCCTTTGTTTGCATCTTTGGTTCTCTTAGCCATGACTAGGAAGAAGTTAAAACTAGCTTTCATCACTAATGATTCAGCAAGAAAAGCAACATACAAGAAAATGAAGAAAGGTCTGATGAAGAAGGTGAGTGAACTTAGTACCCTTTGTGGTATTGGTTCTTGTGCTATAATATATATTGTTGTAATGACTATCACCCATTACCTTAGTCTTCGATTTATTGATTTTGAAAAAGAAAAAAGTGAGTTCTTGTACAGCTTTTCAATGGCATAAGATACATAGATTGATTGGTTGTTTCTGAGTACTAGAAATCTTAAGAATCAAGCTGAAATTTTGAAACTGCAGCAATAGGGGTGGTGAGCAGCCAAATTGTGGCATGATTTTGCATTTCATTTTGTTGGAATTTGAGTTGACTTTCTTCATGATTGGTTGATTCTCAATGATCATGCATGCTTTCATGAAGTTTTATTTGACATGAGTTTTCATGAAGTTGCCTTTGCCTTTTTCTTGTGATAGCTAGTCAAATTTTGTGTGCGTAATGTGTAGCTACTATGTGCGTGGTTCTAGACTAGTAGGAGGACATTTTGTTTACCAGTAGGTGCATGAAAGTACTATTGGGCTGGCTATTGAAAGAGTGCTATATTGTTGTCTTCTTTCTTGATTAACATTGATGGAAAAATTTTAGTGTGGAGTATTGATCCTTTTGGACATATATATATTTTGTGCTCGTTTTTTTAGGAACGGTCGAAGAGGAATGCCGAAGCTCGTGGAAAACGTAAATGGGAATCCAGAAATGGCTCCAGGAGTACAGCACGACATCATATTGCCCGGGGAGTTGATTTGGATGCTCCTACTGGTCACATTGAGACTTGGCACATGCGACATTGGCACTCTGATCGAGGTTGGACATCTCAGTTGGCAGCATCTAAATATGTAAGTTTATTTTTCCTTTAATCAATTGTTTATTAATTTTTTGTTCAATTAGTTGACTATTATTTACACCGTTAAGGCATTGTAATTCAAGATTTAAGGTTTGTTATTTACTTCAACAGGAAGAAATGATGCAGTTGAGGAAAGATCACTCTCCTGAGGAGATGACTGATAAACAAATCTTAGAGAGGGTCATTGGCCGACATTCGGTTCGTTTGTTTGGTTGGGGACGGTCACCTACCACATCTGGGACTACAGGCAGCAGTGGGGATTTGAGGCGTCCCTCGTACACTCAATTGCTGAATACTTTGAGCCAGTATGAGTCTCGTTTTACTGAGCTCGAGGGGACTGTTCAGAATATGCAACATGTGTTAGCATCGAAGAATATTATGCCTCCACCATCTGTACCCCATGTGCCATCAGATCATGGCTCAGGACCATCTCAGCCCGGCACAGGACAGTATGATCCCGCCTCTCGCCATTCCGATAGCTCTCATTCTCATAGCAGTAGGGATGAGTTTGCTGATGCTAATTCAGGATATGATGATGTTGAGTGACATTTTATGTATTGCTGATACTGGTTCTATGGCTTTAGTAAGCCATCTTTTGTGATATTTCTACTATTTTCTATTTGGACGTATTACTTTCTTACTTTTAAATTTGTGTTGGATGTTTAAATTTTTGGATGTTTGGATGTTTGGATTGTGATATGGAAATTTGTTAGTTTGTCTGATTCTTGTGTTTTGTTAGGCATGAATGTAATTGAAATTTAAAATGCATACAGGTACATTTTTGCCACATTTGCAGGTAGCTTACGTTTATATGCACATACTTTTACCCACACATATGAGTGTTTTACCTACACATACAAATGCTAAAAAAAAAAAAGGCTACATTATCTACACATGTATATACTTTTACCCACGCATACGAAGGGTCTTGCAATATATGTATGGAGATTTAGCCACACATTGGCCTATCTTTACCCACATATTGAGCGACTTTTACCCACACATTCAGTGACTTTTACCCACGCATAGAAGTGTATTGGAACATATGTATGAAGATTCAGCCACACATTGACCTCCTTTTACCCACACATTGTACTCTATTTACCCACACATATTGCTAAACCTTTACCTACACATAAAAGAAATGTCATGCCACGTCATATGACACATCACATGCCACGTCATCATACACGTCATACAAAACCTACCAACATGGAAGCATTGTCAGCAACCACATCATCTTCCACGTCGTCATCCACGTCATCATAACACATTTGCCAGCTAAATTATCCACACATATTACAAATATTTACCTACATATATATGTGTAGATAAATGTTTTCTTATTACCCACACATAAGATTATGTGTAGGTAAAAACATTTCTCCGCGGTTTTTTAGCTACACTGGTCGACATTTAATTTATGTGTGGGTAAAGATGTTTCCTTACACATAACAATGTTTTACCCACACATATTGTGTGTGGATAAAACCTTAATTTCTTGTAGTG
>JAMWEH010001758.1:0-21502 GCA_024721245.1 Mitragyna speciosa
AAAAAAATTAGCAGAAAAAAAGTGTGAGGATAAAGTGAACTCCTATTTTTAAAGCCTTTCCAAGATAAAATTGGAAAGACCTTTCCCTAGATTTTGTTGAGAAATGGAATTCTAGGTGGGAAAGACCTTTCCAACATAAAATATACATACCAAATATGAGAATGGAATGGACAAGTTAGAAAGGCCTTTCCATTCCACCCCATTTCTGCATAACTAACGTGGGGTAAGGTAAGAAGTTGACATATGAAGATGTTGTAGCCTGTTTGCCAACCAATTATCATTCTCTCCAAAGTCTAAAAAAAGATACAACAGTTGCATTTGAGGCAAGGTACAACAGCTAGAGAATCTTGACTAAGTAAACTTGTCTTTCAATGTGATAGATGTAGAGTTGTACAACGCTACAAGTTACGTCTACAGTGATCAAAAGAATGATTTGAAACGAAAGACAACGTTTACAAGAGTGACAAAATTTAGCGTGTTGCATATGTATGGAAGAGATGGACTAATAATCATAGCGTCATGCCTTCAACTAGCAGGTACCAACGTCTGATATTCCTTTTCTGTTATGGACCTTATGCCACTGGAATCAGGAATAACATCTTCTTCCATACCTTCTTTAGATGGGAAACCACGTTGCCTTGCCTGTAGCCACTGGTCTATTACTCCACAGCTTATGGCATACTTGATGGTGCGTTCTAAATAACCTTTATCAGTTATAAGGTGCAGCTGGACTGTCAACATTCTCATAATACCTGAACCATTAAGAAGGCAGCAATATCGAATAAACTCCAGTTTTTTAGGTAAGAATAACAAGTGAATTTTTATCTACTAGTCAAAATTATGTACCATTCCAAGCCTTTATGTATATACAGTAAACAAACCAAAGCAGGTTAAAACTTGTTAAATTGAAACCAAATTCTAAGACAAACTGATCCTTAGAAAGGCATACTTGCCCAGATCTTTGTGCCTGAATTTTTCAACAACATACTGGATCTGCTATAACATAAAATCACTCTGCCTGTTCAAAGATGTGGTGCTGTGGTAGGGCAAGCTTTCATAAAATCCTAAATTAGTTCTTTTTGCAGTGAAAGATTATTAGCAAGGAGAAAATCCGTTCAGATATTGTCAATGCACACTTGCAACTTTGGCTGCCATCATAAATATGATCAGAGTAGACATACTAAGTTACAAAACATCAAGTTTGGCAGGAGTCAATGCAGTGTGAGCAGGGATATGCCTACACACTAACTTCCAAAGGCACAGAAGAAAACAAAAACACAACAAGATGTGGACAGCTTTTTGGGTTTACCTGCAACAATGCCATCTCCAGACGCAGACATATCGGATGTATAAGAAGCGAGGGTTGCATCCTCCATTCCAAGAACAAAACCATTGTGCTTCTTAGTGTAGTAATGAAACTTTGAAGTCCCGTTTGTCACAAACAAAACCTTAGGATTTTCATGCCAAAGAGGAGCAACTACTTCTGGTGCATAATCAGCAAACTTAGATCTGTCATTATTTTAGGTGTCAAATTCCTCAGAAGCTTTGATCCCACAAAGAAATTCAAGTTCTTGCTTTGTGATCTCAATAACATCTGCAAGAGCCCATGCTTTCTGTATAAATGTCTTGGTTTCTTCAGCAGATTTCCATAGTGGGTAACGGTAAGTTAAGATCATAAAAGATAACTCCTCCCAATTTGTTTGAGATTTTGATGGTTTGCAGTATAGTTGATCGCCTGTTCCAGTCAAGCAAAGAGAAGGTGTTAACATAAAACATTTTTGCCTGCATGGATGGCAATTAAGACAATTACAAAATAGATGAACCGAATCAACAAGGTGCACTAAAATTGTTGATGAACAAAAAGATAATAATTATCCAAGATGTGAATGACAAGTCGGTAGAATATATAAATTATAATTGAGCTATGAAACTTGAAACTCGAAACTCGAACATTGGCATATTTCACAGAACGTTACATATTTCAGCATTGTGATCTCAGATACGAGGAAAAATTTTAGAAAATATTTTAAACTTAAGAGCTCATAGAATCTATAGATCGTCATGTGAATGTGAGAAAAAAATAATTTGCCAAAACCCTTTGCAAATTGTCTATGAGAAGTTGTATTATGGGGTTTTTAACACATAACTTACAGAATCTAACCGGAACCACACTCCTGAAGTGTGTATATTACAGAGGTCCATGCTAGAGAAAAGAATGGAGGTGTTTCAATTTTATTTGACTAAATGGAATTCAGTAGCTGATTCAAAAAATTTTAATCAGAATATTTTAAAAATTATTTTCAAACTTTAATAACATTTCTTTATGCTTAGCTTTCTGCATCCTCAGAGTTCACCTAATAGATTGTTACCTTCTTTGGTGAAAGTAAAGAACACTGCAATCAGGTGATCATTTTTGAACAGTTAATATTTCACTTAAAAGGTGAACAATACCCTGTATCTATTTGTACCTCTAAAAGTAAACTAAAATATCCTTCTTAATTAGGAAAAATTGGAAAAGAAAATTTAAAACTAGAAATTTCTTACCTCTTTCAAGACATCAATATTAATCTCAGACTTTAATAAGGAATCCTCTGCACAGGATTTAACAGTAGTCATCCTCGAGCCACCCTTCTTACCTTTTTTCATCTGTGACACAGCCGTAATTCTTTTGCTGTCTATGTGAATTGATCTGGTCTGAACTTTGTTTATGTTAAAAAAAAATAGCAAAGACTGACCATAGTTATCACCTCCAACTTTCCCCGTAAAGGCCACTTTACCTCCCAAGCATGCGAATGCTACATCAACACTACTTGAACATCCGCCAGGAGACCTAACAAATTTTATATTGCATCCTTGCTTCTTTCATGCATTTCATGATCTATAAGTCTGTTAGCATGCCTTCCTGCAGGAAGGCATGCTGCGCTGCCCCAAAGCAACAAACAAGAGGTGGCCAGCCATATGTGAAGCTGATATCCTCTCCCTCATCTATTTCAAGTTCTGCTTCCTGCTCACTATCTTCATGTGCAAGAAATGTGTCCCCATCCTGATCGCTAAATCCTGTAACACCATCTTGATCCACTGTATTATCAACCTGCTTCTTAGTTCTTCTCCGCCTTGTCACCTTCTTCTTTGTTGCTTCTTCCACTGGGTAATCAGTAGCCAATGCATCTGCCCACCACAAAATCACAAATTTTCAGCTCTCGAATGATTGAATTGTCAGTGAGCAAAGACTCTGAATCATGACACAATATTGATAGATTCCTCGTAAAAAGCTAAAACATTTTCACCTTTCTTCCTAGCATGTCTGCGGGTGTTCTTTGATCACTTAATTCTGAAGCAGTCTTATTTTCCTTATGTATTTGATTTCCGTCCACGACAGATACAGAACCATTTTCTGCATTTTCTGTTTCTCCTTTCCTTCAAATCCTAGCAGTGGCTCGTTTAGAAGTTTGACGAGTCTTTTTTTCCACAACATCCCCCAATTCTGACACCTCCTGTGCTAATTCCTCTGTAACCTCTCTCTTAGGAACAGCAGCAAGATGCCATCTACCTTTTAATCCAACATGGTCCGATTCCAAAGACTTCACATTTGGGAAAAGGGTCCATCTTGACTGCCACCTGCAAATTATTGATAAAAGTTGCCATCTTGATTTTTTCAATGTACTCAATTTCAGGATTATGAAGGCTAATCCAGCTACAAAAACAACATTTACAGAAAGCACGATTATGAGAGTTTTTTTATGGACCTAAGTCCTATAATTCACCTCGAGATAAAGCTCCATTTCAATTATACATATACACAACACACACAAACATAAAGCATAGCTACAAAACAATAAAAACTATGTTGAATTCTCCATGTTCACCATGTGACACCAAATACAAGATTAAAGACAAGAAACTACAAAAGAAAGAGCACCTGGCAGAGAAAAGAAATGGGTGTAGGACAAATAAGCCATCGGAAGAACAGCCTGCACACTTTTTTCTGCAAAACCACGAGCTAGCTCAATAGCGAAGGGGTTTAAAGGTGACACTACTGACAGAACTAGGAGAAAACAGGACGAGGGCCTTTGCCTATCTGGGGGTTTAAAGTATATTTTTGTTTTTGCTTTTTGTTATCTTTTTCAATTTTTATTAAAGAAAACACATTTTCAAGGGCAAATTTGTTAAAATATTGTTAAGAAAAAAAAAAATTCGACAATTGTGAGCGTTCAGAGGAAGTTTTTGGAAATATAGAAGCGTCGCGTTTAGAAAACGCAGTGTTGAATTTTTTTTTAATAATAAACAGTATCTTTGTGTTTTTCAAACACGAGCATGAACAATAGCCGCGTTTGGGAAACACGGTGCTACTGTTCACGCACTATTTACCTGTTCTTTTTCTTTTTTTTTTTTTCAGAAGAAGTTAGTGTTAAAGGTTTTTTGGATTATTGTTTAGGTAGATTTATAGGATTTAAGTAAAAGTAATTGAGGTAATTCAATGTTTGCATTGAAGAATTTTAGATTTAGAAATAATAAAGCTATAGATACCTAAATTTTGAATATACCACTAAATTTTTTAATATCTTGTGGGCTATTTTTTATTTTTCGAATGCGAAATCTAGGTTTTTTAAAAAAATTTTTCCAAAAGTCTTCTAGCAAAATTGTAATTTCAGCACGTAAACACTTTTTTTGTCAATTTTTTATTTCTAAATTCATATTTTATACCTTGTACAAATTTCTAAATTTTGTAATTTTTCTAGGATGAATCACTATTTTTCTAGTGTACTACATCAATTCAAGGCATAAAATAGTCATTTCAATTTTTGGAATGCCTTTTTTTTGGCTATTTTTGAATCCCAAACTCATATTACATACTTTTAAGTATATTCTAAATTTGTGATAATTTTTCGGGTTCAAAAAAATAACGATTTTGCCTCACGTATGTACATAGAAAAAATAATTTTTGAACTCGAAAATTTATCACAAATTTAGAATATACTTAAAAGTATGTAATATGAGTTTGGGATTCAAAAATAGCCAAAAAAGGCATTCAAAAATTGAAATGACTATTTTATTCTTGAACTGAACATAATACACAGAAAAATAGTGATTCACCTAGAAAAATTTCAAAATTTAAAAATTTGTACAAGGTTATAAAATATGAATTTAGAAATAAAAAATTGACAAAAAAAGTGTTTACGTGCTGAAATTATAATTTTGTTAGAAGACTTTTGCACACTTTCTCTAAAAATCAGATTTGCACATTCGAAAAATAAAAAATGGCCCACAAGATATTAGAAAATTTAGTGATATATCAAAATTTGGTGTCTATAACTTTATTATTTCTAAATCTAAAATTCTTAAATTCAAATATTGAACTACTTCAATTACTTTTACTTGAATTCTATAAATCTATCTAAATAATAATCCAAAAAACCTTAAACACTAACATCTTCTACCAAAAAAAAAAAAAAGTGAACAGTAGATAGTGCGTGAAAAGTAGCGCTGCGTTTCCCAAACACGGCTACTGTTCATAGCATTGCGTTTGGAAAACGCAATGCTGCTGTTCATTTGAAAAAAGAAATTCAGTGTGCCACGTTAAATTTCCAATTCTCCCTCTGACACTCATAATTGACGAATTTTTTTTTTTCATAACAATATTTTAACAAATTTGCCATTTTCAAGGGATATATGCATTTTTTTATGGCAAGTTAATGACCAAAACGTCCCTCAAATTTTTCTTAAGATTTTGTCAAAAAATGCACCCTCAGCTTTTTCCTATCCAAAATAAAGCAAGTAATATCCCTTTCAATCCCCTACTCGCTGCTACTCCTCTCAGATTCTGTCATCTGTTATTGATTTACTGCTGAAAAGTGGCGTTCAAAAGTTCATTGTGTTTGGAAGACCACTGTTTATTAATATTACTTTTAAAATTTCAATCTTTTTCGTAACCTTATAGCTTCTGTTTTTCATCTAATTAGTGAGACATTCATGGCTTTTAATCTGATTGATTCTGAAATATTTAAGCAGTTTTGAAGTGGGTTCTCAATCAAGGATTCAACTTTACTATAATGGATAGGCATGTGTTGAGATGAATCTATTGAAGAGCTTAGCTCCCATCAAATTTGTCTACAAGCGGTCCTACCACCTGCAGAGGTAGTTCTTTTTCTGTTCTTGTACAATGCCAATCACAAGATATTTGAGTTATTGGAGTTTAGGTTTTGTCATCTCTATATGGATATATCTCAACTAGTTCAATTTTAGAATTTAGAAATTTGTGTTTTTGGCTTTCCCCTAGTGCAAATTACTCCTTGTTTGTCCAAAATTAGCAAAAATGTTATATGTGGACTATGCAGCCTATGAAATAGAAGAAAGTTTCTGTCTTTTCTAGTGAGAAATGAGGCTACGGATGCATTATTAATATTTATAATCTTTCTTGTAGCAGTATGCCTTTCATTTTTCCATTCATCTACTGATGCATCAGTGGAGGTTTATTCCCTAGATCAGGAAGTTGTTATTGCTTTGGGGAGCAATGTTGGGGATAGACTTAACAATTTTGATGAAGCTTTACAAGCAATGAAAAAATCAGGTATACAGATCACAAGGCATGCTTGTTTATACGAGACTGAGCCTGTTTATGTGACTGATCAGCCTCGATTTCTCAACTCTGCAGTAAGAGGCATCACAAAACTTGGGCCTCACGAGTTGTTGGGAGTGCTTAAGACAATTGAGAAGGCCATGGGTCGTACTGGTGGAATTAGGTATGGTCCAAGGCCGATTGATTTGGATATATTGTTTTATGGAAGGTACAAGATAAATTCTGAGATTCTCACCGTTCCACATGAAAGAATTTGGGAAAGACCATTTGTAATGGCCCCGTTAATGGATGTATTGGGCAGAGATATAGACAGTGATACAGTTGCACACTGGCATTCATTTGCAAATCATCCTGGTGGGATTTCTGAGTCATGGAACAATCTTGGCGGTGAATCTCTAGTTGGGAAAGACGGGATGAGAAGGGTTTTGCCAATTGGAAACCAGTTGTGGGACTGGTCAGAGAGAACTTCTGTTATGGGTATTCTTAATTTGACTCCAGATAGTTTTAGTGATGGGGGAAAGTACCCAGTACCCATCTGTCGAGGCTGCAGTTTCTCAGGTTCGTTTGATGTTGTCAGAGGGGGCTGATATAATTGATTTTGGTGCACAATCTACGCGTCCAATGGCTTCTAGGATTTCTGCTGATTAAGAATTGGAAAGGTTGCTGCCTGTATTAGAAGCTGTTACACAAATGCCAGAAGCGGAAGGAAGGCTTTTGTCAGTGGACACATTTTATTCTCAGGTTGGTTTGGAAGCAGTGAAAAAGGGAGCTCACTTGGTAAATGACGTATCTGGTGGAAGGTTAGACCCTGAAATGCATAATGTTGTTGCAGACCTCAAAGTTCCCTATGTTGCAATGCACATGAGAGGTGATCCATCTACAATGCAGAATGGTGAAAATTTGCAATATGGTGATGTCTGTAAAGAAGTTGCAACTGAGCTGTATGCCAGGGTTAGGGATGCTGAGTTATCAGGTATTCCTGCTTGGAGGATCATTATTGACCCTGGAATTGGATTCTCCAAGAAGACTGAACATAATATTGACATTCTCATGGGTTTGCCAACCGTACGAGCTGAGATTGCAAGGATGAACCTGGCTCTATCACATGGTCCTATGCTGATAGGACCTTCTCGAAAAAGATTCTTGGGCGAAGTCTATGCTCGCTCTGCTGTAACCGAGAGAGATCCAGCAACTGTTGCCTCTGTGACTGCTGGAGTTTTAGGTGGTGCTAATGTTGTGAGAGTTGACAATGTAAGGGATAATTTAGATGCCGTGAAGGTCTGTGATGCAATTCTTCAGAGGAGTAGATAGTTTTCGACGTTTGAGAAATATGGAATGCAACTGTTTCATTTCTGGCCCTCAAGGAAATTATTTTAAAGCCTTTCTCTTTCCACCCAGAGCTTTCAGTTGTTGGAAAAAGCTTCCGTGGGTAAACTTGAACGTAGTAGATTCACGCAGGCTTAAAAATTTTGCATCCAGTTAGGTGCTGGTTCAGGATTGAATTCAGTTCTCTCTCTAGTTGTCTTAGTTTCTTATCTTCGTTCCCAAATTCTGTCAAAGAAGCAAATTATCTAAGAAGTTGTATTAGTATAGATGAAAATTTTGTCAGTGTTGCTTTATCTTTGTCCTTTCCTGAAAGTGTTCCACGAAGTTACCAATTTTGTTATTAACCAACAAATAGTTATTCATTTTGTCCATCTGTTTCCTCTATTCAGTAACTCTTATCTTTTTGTTCCCTTTTGAAAAGTTTCAGTCATTATTTTTGAGCAAGATCAGGTACACATTTGTAAATAATTACCACGTATTACTAGGAATTTTGCAATGAAGATAGCCTGGTTGTGGTTAAATTGCTTATTACTCAGCCAGACATTCAAAATTTAAACTCCTTGCTCTTTAAATACGCACCGCATCCTCACCAAATCTGGAAAGAGTAATAACTTTTGCAAATGGCATATTGGCCACGTATATGAAACAGATGCCAGATTGCACCATGGCATAATGTGTAGAGATTACATGGAGGGAATCTGGATCAAACTACAACACAGAATTCATGTTAGACAAAGGCACAACATGTTGGACTAAAGCAAATTGGCCATCTGACACCTTACAAATTTGTGCTTGAAACAGTAGTCATTCTCGTGTTCCTCAAACAAAAAAATCAGATACTACATCAGGAAACTGCAAAGCACCACACTCTGGAGATGCAATAGTTCTCATTAACCCGCAGCCTCAATCATCTCTTCACAGAATATAACTGCTTATTTCTATCTTATACTCGCCCTTGACAAAAACTAACCATCCTGCTTTAAAGCCTCCTCTTCAGCCTTTTGCATGGGATCATTCATAGCATCCTACTTCTTCCTCCTTTTCACCTTCTCGCTCTTCAGCCATCTTTTTCCTATGTAATTCTTCTGCTGCCTGCATTGCAGCTCGATGCTCTGCTTGAAGCCTCTGCATTTCTTCTTCCTGCTGCTGTCTTTCAAACCATGTATCAGCATCCGCCCAAACTGAAGACAAGAAAAACCAATACAAATGTTAACTCCCAGGCACCAGTATAATTCTCCTTGATGACAGTATCCCCATTAACATATGAACGACTAAGAAACCAGACATGTATGCACTTGCAAAGACTACAAGAGTACAGAACTGAACCACACATCACATGTAAATGTTGACTAAGTACATGAATGACCAAAGGTCTCTTTCGCAAGATCAGTTAAAATTCCAGAAATGTTGCCAAACGAAAATCGAAACAGGTGTCAGCTACTCAGGCGTCCTTATCAAGACCAAAAAATTCCAAGAACAACATTGCGTCTATAGAACTATTTAGCAAAAATTCAAAGCCCCTCATGCCTTGCTCTCTTGAAAGCAAAAGTAAAGGTTTAAGAATCAACTTTACAAAATCGCTTATCTACTTTAACTCTTGATGTCGTCCAACACAAGCATGCAATTTGTAGTCTTCATGAAAATGTTGTAAGAAAGATTTTCAACCAGATGTATTAAAGAGCCCTATACTTTTCTAACTAAACATCAATTCCTACTCATACAGCTAAATTATGCCAAATTAAATCAAATTACTCAATTAAACTGACACCAGTGCATCCAATGGTAATTCATTAATACCAGCAACCACAGCCCTATGAGATGCTAACTAAAACTTGAACACTAAACCCTAATACAGCATCATAAACCCTGACACCAAAATAATCAAACAGGAAAACCTAAAATTACTCGTTAAAATCCAGAAACTTAATATAATCATTAAACCTATATATCATCATTTCCCTTTTTTTTACCCAATTTATTTTCTTTCAAATTCGTTGATAAATTCCAAAACCCAACTTTTTTTTTCATCTCAAATTAAACCCTTCAAAATAAAATGTATCCGCAACCAAGAACTCCTCAAATGTATAAAGGAAAAAAAAAACCGAATTTTGGAAAGATTATAGAAAAGTGCTTACTGGGCTGTGCAGCCCAACCCTGTTCACCACCCTTAATACGTTCAGGGAGGGCATAATTAACGGTGAGAACACGGCCGTATAGTTCAGCTCCGTCCATATTATCCATGGCGGCGGCGGCGTCTTCTCGCTCGAGAAAAGTAACGAAGCCGAAAGAGCGGTGCTTTTGGGTGGCCTGATCTAACGGCGTCTTGACGTCCTTAATATCACCGAAAGGAATGAAAGCAGCGTGAAGAATGGATTCGTTAACTTCCTCCGCTAATCCTCCGACGTAGAGGGTGTTCTTCTGCACCGCCTGATTCATTGCCTCGTCTTCGCCTTCTTCCCTGAAACGCCTCTGATGGGAAATTCTTCTTCTTTCGGATTTTCCTTTGGCAAATCCTCTAGTAAAATAATGTGTATAAATTTTATATAACTATTTATTTATGATATAAATGAATGCAATTTCTTTAAATTTATATTAAAAAAAAGATAAAATTTAAATTGGGTAAGTTATCAATTGTAGCTACATGTTTAGAAAATATTGTAGGAAGTATCAACGTAGTTATATATTCAACACGCAAAAAATTTATTTTTAGAATAACATAAATTTTGACATTTCACGAAAAGCATTTCTACTTTGTAAATATAGCACAATTTAGGTGTGTACTTTAGTATCTATTCATGATATAAAAAACAAAAAAAAAAAATCTTGTGCTTTATTATATGGGATAATTTCAAAAACCCATCAAATTTTTAACAATTTCACTTAGCATCTCTCTATTTTAAAATACGACACCAGTATCTTCTAATTTCAGTAATTGTGTAACAAAACTTTAAAAACAATATAATTTTTTATTGAAAATTCTATAAGATATTTTTACTACTAGAATCACGGTATCATCACCACCACAACCACAAAGCTGTTAATCAGACTACTGTGAAGCTATTGTTAATGAATGTCCAAAACTAATGACAAAATTTATATTATATTGATATCATCCAATACCACTTGACGTCGAATTAACATACAAAAATTATATATTCATTTCAGTTTAATACCATCTCAAAATATGATAAAATATGATTTTAGCCTTGTAGTTGTCCAAAATAAATGAAGAAACAAAAAACAAAAAAATCTAAATTTCAATATAATCGAAATCAAACTATCTTGACTAAAACTACAATGATTTTAAGGTCATTACAATCATTTTATATAATCCAAGGAGGTTAGTATATTTTTCAAATTAGATAGGTATTGAGTGAAATTCTTAGAAATTTCATAGGAGGTTTCTAATACTAAAGTGTCATCCAATAGGAATAGAAAAAAATAACAGGTGAAGTTACTAGGAATCAATTATATTGATGCTAGAATCCGATTTTAAACTCATGTGAGATCTTATTCGTTGTAGCCCATCAGGCCTCAGGATTTTGATATTTGCTATTGAAAAGGAAGCTCAAAAATCAACACGATTATCTCTTATTAAAACACTGCAAATTGAAGTGGCAATTGCCAACTAGAAAGGTTATGTTTATTTTTGTTAGAATCATTTCATAGTTGAAACTTTGCCATTTTTTTAATCACTTAGGTGGTGTCCATGTGATTCAAAATCTTTCCCTCCATGTAAACTTCTTCATAGAAGGATTATAAGCAGAAGAAAAGCCTATCCTAACACATAATGGCATATGATTGCATGGGAATAATTGAGGGGCTGTAAAGAATGAAGCTTATGGGTGGTGTATTAGCTGTGAAGCAGTGAACTTGCAAGTTTGGAAAAGGCCTTACCTAGTTTCTACAATTATTGGTGCAAATTTGCTGTCAAACCCACGTTGTGCTAGTTCATTCAAGAAGACAGCTATGTAATTTTTATTTCAGATCTTGCCTAAGAAAACAAGTAAACAACAGCTTTCTCTAAGTTACATGCCCAGAAATTTGGCTAGTAGGTCAACTAATGTTCATTTCAGGTCTATTATTTTAGGTATTTAATGTATGAAATAAGTAATATTGCTATTGTTTAGTTCAATGAACAGTTGAAATAAACTGTTCTTGACGTCTTGATAGATGACACACAACTAAGTACACGATTCCCTATTCCCTTGAAGTACCAGGCTGTAAACTATTGCAGTTTTTCTCATAATACATTAAGGTTTTTCCCATTAATTGAGTTCACCATATGCTGCATGCAAAAATTACAATATAGTTTTTCATGTTAATTTTTGTATGATTAAGAATTAGAAAAAGCTCTTACAAAATGAAATGCCAGTCATCGATTCAAGTCAACCTGGTAATAGACACCCTAAAACACGCATAAACGCAAACAAACGTACATATGGGTATGGAAACCTTGCACTTGTTCTTTTGTAAAAATAAAGACTT
The DNA here is from genome assembly GCA_024721245.1 of Mitragyna speciosa. Taxonomy (NCBI): domain Eukaryota; kingdom Viridiplantae; phylum Streptophyta; class Magnoliopsida; order Gentianales; family Rubiaceae; genus Mitragyna; species Mitragyna speciosa. The sequence continues at coordinate 12,392 of JAMWEH010001758.1, forward strand.
CAACTTTATGCGCATGAATAAATATTAATGTTAATACAATTTGTCTCTAAACTTTGAGTGACATGTTTCAAAATTTAAAACGTAGTACCCAAATTAAATTAGAGCTAATATGACGTGGAATAATTATTTAGACTTGGCAATTGTTCACGCTTTAATTCTAAGTGTCAAATTTTTGTCTATTTTGTCTAATTGGATCAGGTCCTACTTCGTGAATCTGTGCCGACTCCCAGCATCCAACTTCCAACTCTTCCCTCCAACAGGAAAAAAGAAAAAAAAAAGAAATAAGTAAAAACCAAAAAAAAAAAGAGAAGTATTGATATTTTTAGACAAATTCCCTACTTTTCAAACTTCAAAAATGGGAAAAGAATAGAGCCAATAGTTTTTTTTCCCATCCTTCCTACAAACAGCAAAACAAGACTAAAACGCAACTAGTTCAATCAAACCAAAGACTAAGTCAATGTTCCCATAGTTTACTATTCCCACTAGCGGTCTATAAAACCACCAAGAGCCTTGTAATAATTCCTCACAAGATTGAATTGAAACCCCTCAAAATTCCAGCCTTTTGAGTTCTGATTCTATTCTCTCCTCAAGAGTCAATAGACATTAGAACCACAATGGCAGGAGTAGCACCAACTCCAGTGCTGAAAGATGAGCTTGATATAGTGATTCCCACCATCAGAAATCTTGATTTCTTGGAGATGTGGAGGCCATTCTTTCAGCCATACCATCTCATAATAGTCCAAGATGGTGATCCCTCAAAAACCATTAAAGTTCCAGAAGGCTTTGATTACGAGCTCTATAATAGAAATGATATCAACAGAATTCTGGGTCCTAAAGCATCTTGCATCTCCTTTAAGGATTCTGCTTGTCGGTGCTTTGGGTACATGGTCTCTAAGAAGAAGTACATCTACACCATTGATGATGATTGCTTTGTGAGTATATAGTGCATGATCAATTCTCGCCTTTCTTTTATTATTATTTTTTATTTGGGATGCTTTTTTGAGATTTTTACTGATTTTTAGAAGTGCCCCTTTTGTTTCTGTGGTGTAAAGATTGGGTCTTGATGTGTTTTTTTTTTAGGCGTAGAAATGTTCTATTTATTTATTTTTTTTAAGTTGACGGATCCTGAATTTTCCCATTTTCTTTTTCTGTGCATTCAGATTTGCGTGTGAACAGAATTGAGATTTCGTGTTTTAGTTGATTTTCTTTGTGATCTCATTAATTAGTAAATTTTGATGTGGTATAATTTTTAAACTGAGCTTGTAGAATTTCCTAGGTATTTTATCTTGTGTAATTTCTCAATGATGGGTTTATCAAAATTTGTGTATCTGATTTGTGTACGATGAAATCATGCCATTAAAATTCTGTTTTGTTCTGGAAGATTGAAAAACTTCCAGAGCTTCCGTTATTTTCTGCTCATAAGGATTATAAGATACTATGAGATCTGCTTATTGTTCTCTTCCTTTGGGATGGAATGATTTCTGCGGATGTTTATTGCTAGAAGGCCATATCTGCCTTTTGTTTGTGTTTCCACCAGATCTAGTTAATGCCTATAATTTTCTACTTAGATACCTAAACAAAAGTATCATCACCTGATAATTCTTTTGACCAGCTTTTGATACTGATACAACAATGAAACTCCTTGTCAACAGCTTTCACTTTGCTCTCTTAAAAGGCTTCTTCCAAGTTGAACTGCATAATTTGAAACTATAAGGCTGGCTGTAGTCAGTAAATGTTCCTCGCTAACATCTTTGATGTGTCATATTGTTGCCAATTCAAAATTTTTTTTTTATCATCCAAGTTTTGCCCTTTATGATTGATTGTTTATCTGCTTTTGGAATGTGGACAAATGTTGAATAATATCCTTTCTGATGTGGCTTTGATGTAGAAGTGAAAAGCATAGGGTCAAGCTGTTGATGTTTTGTCCATTTGTTTGCCTTGTAGACAATTACCACAGTTTGGGTGTGTGCTATTGTTGTACATTTCTGAAACCTTATCCCATTACAATGACCAGGTTGCCAAGGATCCATCTGGCAAAGATATCAATGCCCTTGAGCAGCACATAAAAAATCTTTTGAGTCCAGCTACTCCAAATTTCTTCAATACTCTTTACGATCCATACAGAGATGGCACAGACTTTGTTCGTGGCTACCCTTTCAGTCTTCGTGAGGGTGTTCCGACGGCTGTTTCTCATGGCCTATGGCTTAACATTCCTGATTATGATGCACCCACCCAGCTTGTTAAACCTCGTGAGAGGAACACCAGGCATGTGGATCATTTATGGATCGTGAAAGCTTATATACTAGCAACTGAGTACTTTAGTAATGCCTGTTTACCTTTTCAGATATGTTGATGCAGTCATGACCATTCCCAAGGGTACTTTGTTCCCCATGTGTGGTATGAATTTGGGATTCAATCGTGAGCTGATTGGACCTGCAATGTACTTTGGACTCATGGGTGATGGCCAACCAATCGGACGCTATGATGATATGTGGGCTGGCTGGTGTACCAAGGTACAAGATTGGCCCTTTGTGTTTATCATTATTGCCTTTTTCTTTTTTTTTTTCCCCCCATTTTTTCCTTTTTTTTTAAAATGTTATAATGCATCAGTTGAGTTAGCATTTTGTTATCAAGAGCTTGTGCACTTAACATATTGCATTCAGTTTCATCCTGGGGATTATTATGTCAATCACTTTGAATAGAAATTAACTTGCATGGGTTCTGTAATCCTGTGAAAGAATAAACGTGCTGAACATTTCAAAATGTGTACAACATAAGAAACAAATATGTTCTTTATTGCAAGCAAGGACATGGGCAGCCTAATGTTCGGATAAAGCATAAGTCTTTTGTGTTAATGTTTATCTTTTTGCTTGTTGGGTGCTTAGCTGGGACACATATGAATTTGCAATTTCCTGGGAACTGAAATTATATTAATTTCTTGGGGCTTTGTTAAAACACTGAATAATTTGTGCCAATTGTTGACGATGCCTTCTCTTTGAACCTCTTGTGGAAGCACTAATTTATTTACTTTTAAGCATGATCCATGGTATCACTAGTAGATCTGTTTATCCTTGTTTCCTGGTTGCCCAAAGAAAAAGCTTTAAATACAGGCATTTCTGAATTGCAATGTTTGGCCAAAATTTGCTATCATTGAGTTCTGATTGCAGACTGGGTTTACTTTTGTTTTTCTTTGTAGAAGCAGCATGGTAATCTTACGTTATATACTTGTAGGTTATTTGTGACCATCTGGGTCTGGGCATCAAGACTGGTCTTCCCTATATATGGCACAGCAAGGCCAGCAATCCTTTCGTTAACCTTAAAAAGGAGTACAAAGGTATCTATTGGCAGGAAGAGATCATCCCATTTTTCCAGCACGTCAGCCTCCCTAAGGATTGCATAACTGTCCAGCAGTGCTATATTGAACTTGCCAAGCAGGTCAAGGCTAAACTGGCGAACGTTGATCCCTACTTCACCAAGTTAGCAGATGCCATGGTCACATGGATTGAAGCATGGGATGAGCTGAACCCCTCAGAAGGAGCTCCAGCCGACATATCCAATGGCAAAGCTAAATAATTTTCATTTAGCAATCTATTTGCTTTTAAATTTGTGGTCTTAGCTCATTTAGTTGACTTAGTGAGTTGGCCCCAACTTACTTCCTTTTCCTTTTCATTTTTGATTAGTTGAACTTTTCAATTTGTTGAGATGCTATTTAACAATGCGACCGGGCAGAGATTTATATTTTTAGTTTCAAGATCTAATATTATTAATTTATTGTATTCTATTCAAGCTTTTTGAGTTCAATTATATATTTGTCCATTCTCTCCAAAGCCAGGTCAATCTTAACTTGCAATTCCTTTCGAGATTTTGTCTAGTTAATTCTTCGTTTTTGTTGATTATGGTTGTAACTTGAATTTTTTTGTTTCCGGGTACAATTCTGATTATCTTGCATGTCAACCCTGGCTTGACTCAACAATCTGCAATGCAGCCATGCATAGGTGATTATTATATTGAACATCTATCTAATAATTCTACTCAAAATTCACAAATTCCTAGGGCTTAACAATTGGTACATATGATATTTCTGCTAAATGAATGACAGTAAATCTAACTTCTGTGTGATTAAGCTAGCACTGGGTCTGATTTTTGTAAAGGAAAAGAAAAAGAAAAAGAAAACGCCAAATCATCAATGAATACTGTCAAATAATGTAACAGGGACAGAAACGAGGAAAATAAAGCTGAACTGCTATTTTTTTATATTGGATTCTAACCAAGCTCGGGTCGGACATCATGTTCTTTGACGGTTTTGGTTTCTAGTATGACAAAAGTTAATCATGTACATCTAACAGGAGAGTTTCAGTGACTTGCGATCCAGTTCTAGAGTTGCATATGCAGTTTGGCAGAAGTCTTCAGTGGTGCACATAAACCAGCAACTCACCTCCATCGCTTGCTATAGCCAAAGCCCCTGATGTTGTACTGTCAGTGGCAATACATGACACCCCACTTCCTAAATGAAGAACCGGACAGATTAATGTATAATCAAACCTCAAAAAGAAACTACAGCTTGGCAATAATGACTACCATCACCAAACTCATCAACCTTCTTAGGTTGAACAGACAGCAGAGCCAAGAAATGTTTTTTACAAGAAGCACAATAGAGACAGAAGAGTCGCAACATGTACCAATTGATGACGATTGGCCTTGGGCAACAAATCAGGGAACTAAAAGAATACGATGTTTGGGAAATTTTTTTTTTTTGTTTGGTTTGATGGAGGGGTCACATAGTTATAACTCTGGCCAAGGCTATACCCTGGACATCTTGCCCTAAAACAGTACTCAAAGGAAGAGGGGGTTCTTCCATCTTGTAAAGCCCTGGCTGCATTTTCTTGCTCATTTTCGCAAAATAGTCGATGTTTGGGAAATATTAGTTCTGAAGATTACCTTGGAACTGATGTACGTTACAAACTTCAATTCCTGTAGACAACTCCCACATGTAAACTAGCCCATCAGATCTACCAATAAATCCATGGCCAACTGATGCACCAGCTGCAGCAGCCCTGCATGTACTTCATTTATTAGTTTCTCAAGGACAGGTTACAAAATATTATCTGCTACTCCAAAGATAAAGGACAATGTAGACTAGGCGGTTGATTAAAAGTTCAAATTCATGTCCACTGGAGCTCATATAAAATAATTGTAACTGGATTTCTGTCGTTGCAAGCTTATATGATTTCTATCTTATTCTTGTCATGAAATTTTGAACATCAGCCTCTGCAGAGTCACTTATTATAGGGAATATCTTGTAATTTTCCCCTCAGTAAATAATCTTGCCCTTTAGTTAGTCAAGTAGTGAAAATCAAACGTGAAAGAGTAACAATTCCACCCTATTGAGGGTCCAACTGGAAAGCACTTAACGGGCTTGATCAAATGGAACTATAGCTGTCTCTGATCACGCTGCAAAAGGTCTTACAAGTAAGGCAACATGTAATTTCTAACTCAAGAATTCAACTATCAATTGGAATTCTAAAACAGGATATCAAGAATGTAATTTCCTTCACTATGTAGTCCAGAGTGCCTTTGTCTCAAATCTAAGAGGGACTCACAAGTATTTTGGTTCGACTGGGAAGCTACATTGTCAATAATGGGGAGCATTAGATCCTTTGCCAATTAGTTGCAGTACACATGAAAAGCATTCTAATAATTTAGTAACACAGCAGGTCTTTCAACATGGTATTCATAAAATTTTGAAAATACCTAAAATCCAAAGGACCTCCCATGACCACCGTGTTTTTCACTAGAAGAGCAAGCCTCCAAGTTCCCACTGAGTTTGTCTGCCAGTCTACCGACTGATATCCCTGTTGAAACTCCGGATATGGCACGGTTGAAATAAGAAGCCAGATGGCCAGATCTTCACCACCAGTTGGTTGGGAAAGTTTGGTATCTCCTCTTGAGAACCACATTTTTGTTGCATCCAAGACTTCATTGATAAGCTCCACGTGGTTGCAATCAGTGGGAACAGTGCCTTTTCTTTTCCAGTGAAACAAGCTGATCGGAACACATTTAGAGATTGGAGTGCACAAAGCAGAAAAGTTTTGACACAAGAATGCGTTTTTGGATATCCCTGGAAAAATAGAACTCTAGAGCATAAACGATAAGAAACTCTTGTATATTCATGTAAATGTAGCAGGGATATGTATTCCACCACGTACAGATACTTGTTTATATTTTTTAAAGTATGTAGGCTTGTTTCAGAATGTAGCTGCCTAGAGAACTTTATCATCTCTTGCCAATCAAACTGCTCTTTCAGTTGTAAACAGTTTGTCAACAAAGACCATCAGAACAAATCCAGATGATTAAGGCTTTTGCAGTGTCAATAAAAGTTTGGTGAAACAAAATTAGAAATTCGCTAATCAAAAATCCCTGCCTAATCTGCTTGCCTCTTTGAGACCAAGGAGATATGCTTGGTTAGAAAATTATGAATAAACAGTGAAAGCTTGTAAAAAGTAAGTAGAATTGCATTCGATACAAAAGCTATCATACCATAAGCTAAATTCTCCAAATCCATTGTGACCGATAATTAGAGCAGGAGATTTTGGAATTCTCTTTAATTGTACGAAAGAAGGCATGTTATCTGGCACAGGTAAATGGCATTCCTCCCTCTGTGCACTGCAAATTGAGAACCAGATCTAGTCACACTTTAGATATTGACAGGAGACAAATTATGTTAGTGACTGAGTACTGTCAAAATCAGAAGCCCAAAAGTTGCACTATCATGATAGGGGTCTTCAGGCACTTACTAAGAAGTAAACCACAAACTTCTTTCATTTACCAAACTAATAATTCTTGTATAAAATTAAAATTATATAGAGCGGAAGCAGTTTATCAATGAGCTACCATTGCAACATCACCATAGCCTTGCAAGAGTATAGCATTCAGACCAACCCATTCCACAGACCATGAATATGAGGTATAAAAACATATGACGGGACATTTTCATGTATTCATCCATGATATTACGTTTCCAAGTGTACAGAGCGAAGAAGATTGATTTCCAAATAATAAAATACCAATAGAAGAGAATGTTGGCATTCAAAGGCATATGATGGTTTAAAGAACAAGGAACACACGGCCAAAATGAAAAAACAAAAGTAGCTTCAGCATTCACCTCCATATAAAGTCCATGACCCACAGGTAAAGCTTCCCATTCTCTTCAGCAGCAACAAGATAATTAGGCTCACAAACCAATATACAACCTATACTTTGAGCTGTTTTGAGTTTGTTCACCACTGAAACATAGCCATTTTTTACATGCACAATTTTTACTGCATTCTTTTTCATGGCAATCTGAAGTACATGATGGGCATGGGCAATGGATATTACCCTCCCTGAAAACGCAAATGAACAAGAAAAATTGCCAGATGAAAATTATAATTAAGTTCATATGCAGGAAACAATCAAAAAGGGCAAGAGAGAGAGAGAGAGAGATAGATAGATAGAAAATAAACCTGCAGCACGGCACTTTTATGCAATTTAGTAAAACAAGAGATTCTCCGTCTGGGCTGAATTGTAAACCAGAACTATCCACTGCAATCTGCTGAGAGAAAGCATGTTTCATTACATGCAACTGGCAACTCTAGCCACTACTGCAAAAAAAGAAGAAAACAAAGGATAATCTTATCTACATTGCTACTAGAAGCATCTTTGTCTATTGGCAAGATAACTGATGTATGACCAATAAAAGAAGGGCATCCAGTCTTTTCTCCAGTAATTGGTATATTGTAGACAAAGAGAATTTTGTCCTCTTGCACCAGGAGCCACATAGAACACATACGTAGATGTTATCCCCTACAATGCTCAACAACATTGCCGAAAATTGGCATGGGGTGGACATAGCATCCAACAAGCTCGAGAACATCTTGCATCTTGCTGTTATGCTTCAAATTTGCATTATTTACTTTAAAGCTATCTTTGACTTCCTTCATTTGTGCAACATCATCCGAACAGCTACCCCTCTGGATCAGTGAATACGATGTGGGCATATCAAAATCAGCAAGATCTTGGTCAAAGAATGAAGTGGGATCAAGAAGATCTGAAACAAAAATGTCATCTTATGTCAGCAACAACTTAAGATTTCCTATCAGGAAAGTCATTATATAAAACTCTGCTCAGCACTGATAACCCCCTTGCCTCTTGCAAATCATACGTGCTCGTTTATCAATCCTAGTTTTCAGTACCAATGAACAACCTTTTAGGGCGTTGTCTTTGGACAGAAGGCGTCATATGCAAGGATTGTCGAGCAGGAAAATTTTTTTATGATAAGAGTTCCTTCGATAAAGTGTGAACATTTCTCTTTACGCGTAGTAAATAAGTGTCAAATTTATTTGTGCCCATTGAAACAAAAGCCACCACAAAACTTGATACTGAAGGAGATTCAGCGTGGATTATCATGTTAGTACCTTCAGTATATTCAGGAATAGTTTTGGCGTCATCGTCTGCAGGTTGTTTTTCAGCATATGAAGAATTCTCCTCGATGTTTTCGAAGTTATCCTTTTTGCTGGGGAATGCGAATCCTAAAGAAGCTTTACTGTTAGGGTCATCACACACATGAGGCCCCTGATTCAAAATTAATTCTGTTTTGCAGTCGATACTAGGTTTGCTATCAGTGCTCTCAAGACGATAAACCAATTTCTCTGCCTCTGTATCTAAAATTATTTCACTCTTACAAGTTTCAGGACTTGCACAAGTTTGATCAGCTATTGCAGTATCTGGAAGCAGACGCAGCTTATTATTTGCAATTTCACTTTCATAATCATCAAAGCTATCAGGGATTATAGATTGTATATGACCATCAGACTCGTGATCTCTAATAGAATTTTGTGTTTTGACATTCTGGTCCCATTCTGGATTTTCTTCAAGCTCCCTAACTGCAAGTTTGATGAATAAAAAATGCTTAAGTTAGAAGAATATATTGTTACAGCAACTACATGCGGCAAGTAATAAAGAAGCTAAGAAAACAAAGACATGTGGGTGGACATTTTTTATGGCACCTTTATGTTACCGGCAAAACTGTAACATTCAAGGGTGTAACACATTAAATACATTACCAGGACTTGC
>JAMWEH010002788.1:0-14165 GCA_024721245.1 Mitragyna speciosa
CACGGCCGTATAGTTCAGCTCCGTCCATATTATCCATGGCGGCGGCGGCGTCTTCTCGCTCGAGAAAAGTAACGAAGCCGAAAGAGCGGTGCTTTTGGGTGGCCTGATCTAACGGCGTCTTGACGTCCTTAATATCACCGAAAGGAATGAAAGCAGCGTGAAGAATGGATTCGTTAACTTCCTCCGCTAATCCTCCGACGTAGAGGGGTGTTCTTCTGCACCGCCTGATTCATTGCCTCGTCTTCGCCTTCTTCCCTGAAACGCCTCTGATGGGAAATTCTTCTTCTTTCGGATTTTCCTTTGGCAAATCCTCTAGTAAAATAATGTGTATAAATTTTATATAACTATTTATTTATGATATAAATGAATGCAATTTCTTGAAATTTATATTAAAAAAAAGATAAAATTTAAATTGGGTAAGTTATCAATTGTAGCTACATGTTTAGAAAATATTGTAGGAAGTATCAACGTAGTTATATATTCAACACGCAAAAAAATTATTTTTAGAATAACATAAATTTTGACATTTCACCAAAAGCATTTCTACTTTGTAAATATAGCACAATTTAGGTGTGTACTTTAGTATCTATTCATGATATAAAAAACAAAAAAAAAAATCTTGTGCTTTATTATATGGGATAATTTCAAAAACTCGTCAAATTCTTAACAATTTCACTTAGCATCTCTCTATTTTAAAATACGACACTAGTATCTTTTAATTTCAGTAATTGTGTAACAAAACTTTAAAAACAATATAATTTTTTATTGAAAATTCTATAAGATATTTTTACTACTAGAATCACGATATCATCACCACCACAACCACAAAGCTGTTAATCAGACTACTGTGAAGCTATTGTTAATGAATGTCCAAAACTAATGACAAAATTTATATTATATTGATATCATCCAATACCACTTGACGTCGAATTAACATACAAAAATTATATATTCATTTCAGTTTAATACCATCTCGAAATATGATAAAATATGATTTTAGCCTTGTAGTTGTCCAAAATAAATGAAGAAACAAAAAACAAAAAATCTAAATTTCAATATAATCGAAATCAAACTATCTTGACTAAAACTACAATGATTTTAAGGTCATTACAATCATTTTATATAATCCAAGGAGGTTAGTATATTTTTCAAATTAGATAGGTATTGAGTGAAATTCTTAGAAATTTCATAGGAGGTTTCTAATACTAAAGTGTCATCCAATAGGAATAGAAAAAAATAACAGGTGAAGTTACTAGGAATCAATTATGTTGATGCTAGAATCCGATTTTCAACTCATGTGAGATCTTATTCGTTGTAGCCCATCAGGCCTCAGGATTTTGATATTTGCTATTGAAAAGGAAGCTCAAAAATCAACACGATTATCTCTTATTAAAACACTGCAAATTGAAGTGGCAATTGCCAACTAGAAAGGTTATGTTTATTTTTGTTAGAATCATTTCATAGTTGAAACTTTGCCATTTTTTTAATCACTTAGGTGGTGTCCATGTGATTCAAAATCTTTCCCTCCATGTAAACTTCTTCATAGAAGGATTATAAGCAGAAGAAAAGCCTATCCTAACACATAATGGCATATGATTGCATGGGAATAATTGAGGGGCTGTAAAGAATGAAGCTTATGGGTGGTGTATTAGCTGTGAAGCAGTGAACTTGCAAGTTTGGAAAAGGCCTTACCTAGTTTCTACAATTATTGGTGCAAATTTGCTGTCAAACCCACGTTGTGCTAGTTCATTCAAGAAGACAGCTATGTAATTTTTATTTCAGATCTTGCCTAAGAAAACAAGTAAACAACAGCTTTCTCTAAGTTACATGCCCAGAAATTTGGCTAGTAGGTCAACTAATGTTCATTTCAGGTCTATTATTTTAGGTATTTAATGTATGAAATAAGTAATATTGCTATTGTTTAGTTCAATGAACAGTTGAAATAAACTGTTCTTGACGTCTTGATAGATGACACACAACTAAGTACACGATTCCCTATTCCCTTGAAGTACCAGGCTGTAAACTATTGCAGTTTTTCTCATAATACATTAAGGTTTTTCCCATTAATTGAGTTCACCATATGCTGCATGCAAAAATTACAATATAGTTTTTCATGTTAATTTTTGTATGATTAAGAATTAGAAAAAGCTCTTACAAAATGAAATGCCAGTCATCGATTCAAGTCAACCTGGTAATAGACACCCTAAAACACGCATAAACGCAAACAAACGTACATATGGGTATGGAAACCTTGCACTTGTTCTTTTGTAAAAATAAAGACTTCAACTTTATGCGCATGAATAAATATTAATGTTAATACAATTTGTCTCTAAACTTTGAGTGACATGTTTCAAAATTTAAAACGTAGTACCCAAATTAAATTAGAGCTAATATGACGTGGAATAATTATTTAGACTTGGCAATTGTTCACGCTTTAGTTCTAAGTGTCAAATTTTTGTCTATTTTGTCTAATTGGATCAGGTCCTACTTCGTGAATCTGTGCCGACTCCCAGCATCCAACTTCCAACTCTTCCCTCCAACAGGAAAAAAGAAAAAAAAAAGAAATAAGTAAAAACCAAAAAAAAAAAGAGAAGTATTGATATTTTTAGACAAATTCCCTACTTTTCAAACTTCAAAAATGGGAAAAGAATAGAGCCAATAGTTTTTTTTCCCATCCTTCCTACAAACAGCAAAACAAGACTAAAACGCAACTAGTTCAATCAAACCAAAGACTAAGTCAATGTTCCCATAGTTTACTATTCCCACTAGCGGTCTATAAAACCACCAAGAGCCTTGTAATAATTCCTCACAAGATTGAATTGAAACCCCTCAAAATTCCAGCCTTTTGAGTTCTGATTCTATTCTCTCCTCAAGAGTCAATAGACATTAGAACCACAATGGCAGGAGTAGCACCAACTCCAGTGCTGAAAGATGAGCTTGATATAGTGATTCCCACCATCAGAAATCTTGATTTCTTGGAGATGTGGAGGCCATTCTTTCAGCCATACCATCTCATAATAGTCCAAGATGGTGATCCCTCAAAAACCATTAAAGTTCCAGAAGGCTTTGATTACGAGCTCTATAATAGAAATGATATCAACAGAATTCTGGGTCCTAAAGCATCTTGCATCTCCTTTAAGGATTCTGCTTGTCGGTGCTTTGGGTACATGGTCTCTAAGAAGAAGTACATCTACACCATTGATGATGATTGCTTTGTGAGTATATAGTGCATGATCAATTCTCGCCTTTCTTTTATTATTATTTTTTATTTGGGATGCTTTTTTGAGATTTTTACTGATTTTTAGAAGTGCCCCTTTTGTTTCTGTGGTGTAAAGATTGGGTCTTGATGTGTTTTTTTTTTAGGCGTAGAAATGTTCTATTTATTTATTTTTTTTAAGTTGACGGATCCTGAATTTTCCCATTTTCTTTTTCTGTGCATTCAGATTTGCGTGTGAACAGAATTGAGATTTCGTGTTTTAGTTGATTTTCTTTGTGATCTCATTAATTAGTAAATTTTGATGTGGTATAATTTTTAAACTGAGCTTGTAGAATTTCCTAGGTATTTTATCTTGTGTAATTTCTCAATGATGGGTTTATCAAAATTTGTGTATCTGATTTGTGTACGATGAAATCATGCCATTAAAATTCTGTTTTGTTCTGGAAGATTGAAAAACTTCCAGAGCTTCCGTTATTTTCTGCTCATAAGGATTATAAGATACTATGAGATCTGCTTATTGTTCTCTTCCTTTGGGATGGAATGATTTCTGCGGATGTTTATTGCTAGAAGGCCATATCTGCCTTTTGCTTGTGTTTCCACCAGATCTAGTTAATGCCTATAATTTTCTACTTAGATACCTAAACAAAAGTATCATCACCTGATAATTCTTTTGACCAGCTTTTGATACTGATACAACAATGAAACTCCTTGTCAACAGCTTTCACTTTGCTCTCTTAAAAGGCTTCTTCCAAGTTGAACTGCATAATTTGAAACTATAAGGCTGGCTGTAGTCAGTAAATGTTCCTCGCTAACATCTTTGATGTGTCATATTGTTGCCAATTCAAAAATTTTTTTTTATCATCCAAGTTTTGCCCTTTATGATTGATTGTTTATCTGCTTTTGGAATGTGGACAAATGTTGAATAATATCCTTTCTGATGTGGCTTTGATGTAGAAGTGAAAAGCATAGGGTCAAGCTGTTGATGTTTTGTCCATTTGTTTGCCTTGTAGACAATTACCACAGTTTGGGTGTGTGCTATTGTTGTACATTTCTGAAACCTTATCCCATTACAATGAACAGGTTGCCAAGGATCCATCTGGCAAAGATATCAATGCCCTTGAGCAGCACATAAAAAATCTTTTGAGTCCAGCTACTCCAAATTTCTTCAATACTCTTTACGATCCATACAGAGATGGCACAGACTTTGTTCGTGGCTACCCTTTCAGTCTTCGTGAGGGTGTTCCGACGGCTGTTTCTCATGGCCTATGGCTTAACATTCCTGATTATGATGCACCCACCCAGCTTGTTAAACCTCGTGAGAGGAACACCAGGCATGTGGATCATTTATGGATCGTGAAAGCTTATATACTAGCAACTGAGTACTTTAGTAATGCCTGTTTACCTTTTCAGATATGTTGATGCAGTCATGACCATTCCCAAGGGTACTTTGTTCCCCATGTGTGGTATGAATTTGGGATTCAATCGTGAGCTGATTGGACCTGCAATGTACTTTGGACTCATGGGTGATGGCCAACCAATCGGACGCTATGATGATATGTGGGCTGGCTGGTGTACCAAGGTACAAGATTGGCCCTTTGTGTTTATCATTATTGCCTTTTTCTTTTTTTTTTTCCCCCCATTTTTTCCTTTTTTTTTAAAATGTTATAATGCATCAGTTGAGTTAGCATTTTGTTATCAAGAGCTTGTGCACTTAACATATTGCATTCAGTTTCATCCTGGGGATTATTATGTCAATCACTTTGAATAGAAATTAACTTGCATGGGTTCTGTAATCCTGTGAAAGAATAAACGTGCTGAACATTTCAAAATGTGTACAACATAAGAAACAAATATGTTCTTTATTGCAAGCAAGGACATGGGCAGCCTAATGTTCGGATAAAGCATAAGTCTTTTGTGTTAATGTTTATCTTTTTGCTTGTTGGGTGCTTAGCTGGGACACATATGAATTTGCAATTTCCTGGGAACTGAAATTATATTAATTTCTTGGGGCTTTGTTAAAACACTGAATAATTTGTGCCAATTGTTGACGATGCCTTCTCTTTGAACCTCTTGTGGAAGCACTAATTTATTTACTTTTAAGCATGATCCATGGTATCACTAGTAGATCTGTTTATCCTTGTTTCCTGGTTGCCCAAAGAAAAAAGCTTTAAATACAGGCATTTCTGAATTGCAATGTTTGGCCAAAATTTGCTATCATTGAGTTCTGATTGCAGACTGGGTTTACTTTTGTTTTTCTTTGTAGAAGCAGCATGGTAATCTTACGTTATATACTTGTAGGTTATTTGTGACCATCTGGGTCTGGGCATCAAGACTGGTCTTCCCTATATATGGCACAGCAAGGCCAGCAATCCTTTCGTTAACCTTAAAAAGGAGTACAAAGGTATCTATTGGCAGGAAGAGATCATCCCATTTTTCCAGCACGTCAGCCTCCCTAAGGATTGCATAACTGTCCAGCAGTGCTATATTGAACTTGCCAAGCAGGTCAAGGCTAAACTGGCGAACGTTGATCCCTACTTCACCAAGTTAGCAGATGCCATGGTCACATGGATTGAAGCATGGGATGAGCTGAACCCCTCAGAAGGAGCTCCAGCCGACATATCCAATGGCAAAGCTAAATAATTTTCATTTAGCAATCTATTTGCTTTTAAATTTGTGGTCTTAGCTCATTTAGTTGACTTAGTGAGTTGGCCCCAACTTACTTCCTTTTCCTTTTCATTTTTGATTAGTTGAACTTTTCAATTTGTTGAGATGCT
This sequence comes from Mitragyna speciosa, assembly GCA_024721245.1. Taxonomy (NCBI): domain Eukaryota; kingdom Viridiplantae; phylum Streptophyta; class Magnoliopsida; order Gentianales; family Rubiaceae; genus Mitragyna; species Mitragyna speciosa. The sequence goes on from JAMWEH010002788.1 coordinate 5,992, forward strand.
ATTTAACAATGCGACCGGGCAGAGATTTATATTTTTAGTTTCAAGATCTAATATTATTAATTTATTGTATTCTATTCAAGCTTTTTGAGTTCAATTATATATTTGTCCATTCTCTCCAAAGCCAGGTCAATCTTAACTTGCAATTCCTTTCGAGATTTTGTCTAGTTAATTCTTCGTTTTTGTTGATTATGGTTGTAACTTGAATTTTTTTGTTTCCGGGTACAATTCTGATTATCTTGCATGTCAACCCTGGCTTGACTCAACAATCTGCAATGCAGCCATGCATAGGTGATTATTATATTGAACATCTATCTAATAATTCTACTCAAAATTCACAAATTCCTAGGGCTTAACAATTGGTACATATGATATTTCTGCTAAATGAATGACAGTAAATCTAACTTCTGTGTGATTAAGCTAGCACTGGGTCTGATTTTTGTAAAGGAAAAGAAAAAGAAAAAGAAAACGCCAAATCATCAATGAATACTGTCAAATAATGTAACAGGGACAGAAACGAGGAAAATAAAGCTGAACTGCTATTTTTTTATATTGGATTCTAACCAAGCTCGGGTCGGACATCATGTTCTTTGACGGTTTTGGTTTCTAGTATGACAAAAGTTAATCATGTACATCTAACAGGAGAGTTTCAGTGACTTGCGATCCAGTTCTAGAGTTGCATATGCAGTTTGGCAGAAGTCTTCAGTGGTGCACATAAACCAGCAACTCACCTCCATCGCTTGCTATAGCCAAAGCCCCTGATGTTGTACTGTCAGTGGCAATACATGACACCCCACTTCCTAAATGAAGAACCGGACAGATTAATGTATAATCAAACCTCAAAAAGAAACTACAGCTTGGCAATAATGACTACCATCACCAAACTCATCAACCTTCTTAGGTTGAACAGACAGCAGAGCCAAGAAATGTTTTTTACAAGAAGCACAATAGAGACAGAAGAGTCGCAACATGTACCAATTGATGACGATTGGCCTTGGGCAACAAATCAGGGAACTAAAAGAATACGATGTTTGGGAAATTTTTTTTTTTTGTTTGGTTTGATGGAGGGGTCACATAGTTATAACTCTGGCCAAGGCTATACCCTGGACATCTTGCCCTAAAACAGTACTCAAAGGAAGAGGGGGTTCTTCCATCTTGTAAAGCCCTGGCTGCATTTTCTTGCTCATTTTCGCAAAATAGTCGATGTTTGGGAAATATTAGTTCTGAAGATTACCTTGGAACTGATGTACGTTACAAACTTCAATTCCTGTAGACAACTCCCACATGTAAACTAGCCCATCAGATCTACCAATAAATCCATGGCCAACTGATGCACCAGCTGCAGCAGCCCTGCATGTACTTCATTTATTAGTTTCTCAAGGACAGGTTACAAAATATTATCTGCTACTCCAAAGATAAAGGACAATGTAGACTAGGCGGTTGATTAAAAGTTCAAATTCATGTCCACTGGAGCTCATATAAAATAATTGTAACTGGATTTCTGTCGTTGCAAGCTTATATGATTTCTATCTTATTCTTGTCATGAAATTTTGAACATCAGCCTCTGCAGAGTCACTTATTATAGGGAATATCTTGTAATTTTCCCCTCAGTAAATAATCTTGCCCTTTAGTTAGTCAAGTAGTGAAAATCAAACGTGAAAGAGTAACAATTCCACCCTATTGAGGGTCCAACTGGAAAGCACTTAACGGGCTTGATCAAATGGAACTATAGCTGTCTCTGATCACGCTGCAAAAGGTCTTACAAGTAAGGCAACATGTAATTTCTAACTCAAGAATTCAACTATCAATTGGAATTCTAAAACAGGATATCAAGAATGTAATTTCCTTCACTATGTAGTCCAGAGTGCCTTTGTCTCAAATCTAAGAGGGACTCACAAGTATTTTGGTTCGACTGGGAAGCTACATTGTCAATAATGGGGAGCATTAGATCCTTTGCCAATTAGTTGCAGTACACATGAAAAGCATTCTAATAATTTAGTAACACAGCAGGTCTTTCAACATGGTATTCATAAAATTTTGAAAATACCTAAAATCCAAAGGACCTCCCATGACCACCGTGTTTTTCACTAGAAGAGCAAGCCTCCAAGTTCCCACTGAGTTTGTCTGCCAGTCTACCGACTGATATCCCTGTTGAAACTCCGGATATGGCACGGTTGAAATAAGAAGCCAGATGGCCAGATCTTCACCACCAGTTGGTTGGGAAAGTTTGGTATCTCCTCTTGAGAACCACATTTTTGTTGCATCCAAGACTTCATTGATAAGCTCCACGTGGTTGCAATCAGTGGGAACAGTGCCTTTTCTTTTCCAGTGAAACAAGCTGATCGGAACACATTTAGAGATTGGAGTGCACAAAGCAGAAAAGTTTGACACAAGAATGCGTTTTTGGATATCCCTGGAAAAATAGAACTCTAGAGCATAAACGATAAGAAACTCTTGTATATTCATGTAAATGTAGCAGGGATATGTATTCCACCACGTACAGATACTTGTTTATATTTTTTAAAGTATGTAGGCTTGTTTCAGAATGTAGCTGCCTAGAGAACTTTATCATCTCTTGCCAATCAAACTGCTCTTTCAGTTGTAAACAGTTTGTCAACAAAGACCATCAGAACAAATCCAGATGATTAAGGCTTTTGCAGTGTCAATAAAAGTTTGGTGAAACAAAATTAGAAATTCGCTAATCAAAAATCCCTGCCTAATCTGCTTGCCTCTTTGAGACCAAGGAGATATGCTTGGTTAGAAAATTATGAATAAACAGTGAAAGCTTGTAAAAAGTAAGTAGAATTGCATTCGATACAAAAGCTATCATACCATAAGCTAAATTCTCCAAATCCATTGTGACCGATAATTAGAGCAGGAGATTTTGGAATTCTCTTTAATTGTACGAAAGAAGGCATGTTATCTGGCACAGGTAAATGGCATTCCTCCCTCTGTGCACTGCAAATTGAGAACCAGATCTAGTCACACTTTAGATATTGACAGGAGACAAATTATGTTAGTGACTGAGTACTGTCAAAATCAGAAGCCCAAAAAGTTGCACTATCATGATAGGGGTCTTCAGGCACTTACTAAGAAGTAAACCACAAACTTCTTTCATTTACCAAACTAATAATTCTTGTATAAAATTAAAATTATATAGAGCGGAAGCAGTTTATCAATGAGCTACCATTGCAACATCACCATAGCCTTGCAAGAGTATAGCATTCAGACCAACCCATTCCACAGACCATGAATATGAGGTATAAAAACATATGACGGACATTTTCATGTATTCATCCATGATATACGTTTCCAAGTGTACAGAGCGAAGAAGATTGATTTCCAAATAATAAAATACCAATAGAAGAGAATGTTGGCATTCAAAGGCATATGATGGTTTAAAGAACAAGGAACACACGGCCAAAATGAAAAAACAAAAGTAGCTTCAGCATTCACCTCCATATAAAGTCCATGACCCACAGGTAAAGCTTCCCATTCTCTTCAGCAGCAACAAGATAATTAGGCTCACAAACCAATATACAACCTATACTTTGAGCTGTTTTGAGTTTGTTCACCACTGAAACATAGCCATTTTTTACATGCACAATTTTTACTGCATTCTTTTCATGGCAATCTGAAGTACATGATGGGCATGGGCAATGGATATTACCCTCCCTGAAAACGCAAATGAACAAGAAAAATTGCAGATGAAAATTATAATTAAGTTCATATGCAGGAAACAATCAAAAAGGGCAAGAGAGAGAGAGAGAGAGATAGATAGATAGAAAATAAACCTGCAGCACGGCACTTTTATGCAATTTAGTAAAACAAGAGATTCTCCGTCTGGGCTGAATTGTAAACCAGAACTATCCACTGCAATCTGCTGAGAGAAAGCATGTTTCATTACATGCAACTGGCAACTCTAGCCACTACTGCAAAAAAGAAGAAAACAAAGGATAATCTTATCTTACATTGCTACTAGAAGCATCTTTGTCTATTGGCAAGATAACTGATGTATGACCAATAAAAGAAGGGCATCCAGTCTTTTCTCCAGTAATTGGTATATTGTAGACAAAGAGAATTTTGTCCTCTTGCACCAGGGAGCCACATAGAACACATACGTAGATGTTATCCCCTACAATGCTCAACAACATTGCCGAAATTGGCATGGGGTGGACATAGCATCCAACAAGCTCGAGAACATCTTGCATCTTGCTGTTATGCTTCAAATTTGCATTATTTACTTTAAAGCTATCTTTGACTTCCTTCATTTGTGCAACATCATCCGAACAGCTACCCCTCTGGATCAGTGAATACGATGTGGGCATATCAAAATCAGCAAGATCTTGGTCAAAGAATGAAGTGGGATCAAGAAGATCTGAAACAAAAATGTCATCTTATGTCAGCAACAACTTAAGATTTCCTATCAGGAAAGTCATTATATAAAACTCTGCTCAGCACTGATAACCCCCTTGCCTCTTGCAAATCATACGTGCTCGTTTATCAATCCTAGTTTTCAGTACCAATGAACAACCTTTTAGGGCGTTGTCTTTGGACAGAAGGCGTCATATGCAAGGATTGTCGAGCAGGAAAATTTTTTTATGATAAGAGTTCCTTCGATAAAGTGTGAACATTTCTCTTTACGCGTAGTAAATAAGTGTCAAATTTATTTGTGCCCATTGAAACAAAAGCCACCACAAAACTTGATACTGAAGGAGATTCAGCGTGGATTATCATGTTAGTACCTTCAGTATATTCAGGAATAGTTTTGGCGTCATCGTCTGCAGGTTGTTTTTCAGCATATGAAGAATTCTCCTCGATGTTTTCGAAGTTATCCTTTTTGCTGGGGAATGCGAATCCTAAAGAAGCTTTACTGTTAGGGTCATCACACACATGAGGCCCCTGATTCAAAATTAATTCTGTTTTGCAGTCGATACTAGGTTTGCTATCAGTGCTCTCAAGACGATAAACCAATTTCTCTGCCTCTGTATCTAAAATTATTTCACTCTTACAAGTTTCAGGACTTGCACAAGTTTGATCAGCTATTGCAGTATCTGGAAGCAGACGCAGCTTATTATTTGCAATTTCACTTTCATAATCATCAAAGCTATCAGGGATTATAGATTGTATATGACCATCAGACTCGTGATCTCTAATAGAATTTTGTGTTTTGACATTCTGGTCCCATTCTGGATTTTCTTCAAGCTCCCTAACTGCAAGTTTGATGAATAAAAAATGCTTAAGTTAGAAGAATATATTGTTACAGCAACTACATGCGGCAAGTAATAAAGAAGCTAAGAAAACAAAGACATGTGGGTGGACATTTTTTATGGCACCTTTATGTTACCGGCAAAACTGTAACATTCAAGGGTGTAACACATTAAATACATTACCAGGACTTGCTACTTTATCAGTCTTATCATTTTTGGACATGGTTATATGGGTAGACATTGTTGATGGCATAGCATTTTTCCTTTTCTTTCTTGAGAATGTCTTGAGCAGAGGAAGGGCTCGAGGAAGGAGAACTGTCATCATTGATTGTGCTATTTCCTGACCAACTGAATCTAAATCACCCTTTTCAGAACTGCCATTTGAGTTAGATGTGCCCATCTCATCTTCTCGAAGTGACTCAGAATCAGTCACCAAAACATCAGGAATGGCCGTTTCAGTGGCAATTACGTCCTTCAACTTGCAAGAATCTGCTGTCAGCATTTCTTTTACAGTTTGATGGCCGAAAAAGGTGGAAAAATAATCTGAGGAAAGGATTCAGAATTGTTTAACAAATGAGGACAGGATACATTATATGATGACATAGAAATCAAATTGCATTTGCATTCAAACAATAAATTATTGGTTAACAGCACCTGGTGGGTTATCCAAACTATCAGGGGCACAATGCTCAGTTTCATGAATTGTTTGAGGACATACTCTCTCCCCACCTTCATCTTCTGTTATTGAGCACTTAAAGTGGTGTTCTGCCGAAAGTTTTGACCTGTCAATCTGTGAGAGATTGTGAAGATTTCTCTAGCTAATCTGATTGCCAATTGAATCACCTCACGTACGAGTTCACACAAATTATGGAAAAGGAAAACAAGACATGATTTTTCTTGTAGCAACTTTTTTTTTTTTTTTTAATTTTAACAAGCAAAAAGACAACCATGTCAAAAACTATGGAACCATGGAACAGCCAAAACTAAAAAGACAACCATGTCAACAACTATGGAACCATGGTACAGCCAAAACTTCAGTGCAATGAAAATGTGCATGAGTGAAATAACATAAGACAAACCCTCTTACAGGTTCCTTCTCTTTCAGTAAGTTGGCATCTTCTCCAGTGGTTGTAGAGCTTCCAGACCCAAGAGGTTCGCTTTGTTTTTGAGCAAAGTGACCATCAACTTTGAGGTGACCAGATACATCACAAGAATTCAACTGTAGATCATCTTCTACTGAAGCTAAAAGTTCTTCATCCTCAATCATGGGTTCCCAGATTTCTGATCTTAACAATGCTCTTGCATTCTCACTAAACTCATTTTCTTCTTTTGGGGCAGGAATTGTTGAGCAATATCTGTCATTATAGTCCGGTTGGCATGTCAGCCTACAACTTGAAGCATCAGCATCATGTTCTCTATTTTCAGGATGAACTCTTTTAAGATCAGGCACGCTTTTTGATGTAGTTTTAATGATTTTCTCTTTCCTACTTCTCTTTCCCGTGACCTTTGGTTTTGGCAAGGATGATTGCAGATCATGATTCAAACTGAGGCCAGTGAGCTGAATGGGATCTCTTGTCTCAGACGCCTCAGTGCAAAAGGCAGAAGGAAGCAAATTTTGTTCTGCAGTGCCACCAACATTTGCCACCAATTCCCTTAGTAACCTCTGGACAAATGCATTTTTGAATCCGAAAAACTGCAAATTGTATACAGAGGAAAGGAACCAACACAGAAATGAGCTTAGATCTTAGTAAAGCACTACAAGTATAATTTTCTACCAGAAAAACCCAGGATACAATGAATGAGATCACAATAATCACTACTGCAACAGGATTTATCGAAAGAATGTTTACACCACTTTGTAATTGTAAGCCGAGTAGGATGCTTAATGTTTTGAGATCATACTCAAACTTTTAGGCTCGTTAAATTAAATTTATTAGATAGGCTGTGATCTAATGTCAACATTAAAACATAAATGGAACTACTATTCCGGTAATACAAAAAATCTTTAAATTATTATATAAGACAATTCAAATGTGCAAACAGGTAAGATAGACAAAAACAGAACACCTCCATGCCATCTATCTTGCATGAGAACCTCTTTCCACAGAAAGACTTTACACGAGAACAGCTTTTCTTCTGAAAGCTCTCCCATGCAATATCTGGAGTTTGACCAGAGCATGACAGTCCATCAGTAGAACTTATCTGAAAGCAAAAGGTGGTTGCATTATAGATCACAATGAAATTGACGAAATGTACAGGAAAATGTAGGTTTAAAACAGCTCTGATGAAAAAATCCACTAACCATAAATAGAGGACCTTTAAGACCTTGATTAATTTCCATTCTGTATGTAATCCCATTTTGTGTACGAACAGCTTTAAATCCAACAGGATAAGGATAGCGATCTTTACCCTGCAAAGAGAGATAAGTTATGCTCCTAATTAATCCCCAATAATTCCAGCTTCCTAGTAGATTAAACCTTTGACACAAACAAATAGTAGCCAAACACATTTTCCTCATGGCAGATTGCGTAAAAACAAGAGGTACATTCCCAGGTTCAGCAATTCTCTCTAATTAGGCGTCACAACATTGTTAAACCCACATGAACTACTAGACTTCAGCTTCTTTCTAAATTACTTCTACAAACAGTCTGTTATGCATTTCATGCAAATATATATTAAAGGAATTCCATCACCATAATCCACATACTAAAAATTAAGCTAACCAAAATTATTTTCTACTCACCAAGAAAAAAAAAAGATATTTTCTCCCATAATTCAGGACGGTGCATGGAAATCAGAGATAAATACATAAAACACTGAAATTTAGTGGTAGAATAGCTTCAATAATTCCAAAATTCCGAAAATTTATCGCCTTTCGGTAGAATTTTTTCATTACTTTCAATAAATTTCAAAACAAAACTAAAAAGTAAAATTCGAAATAAGAATTTTAACTAACTAAAATACTAT
>JAMWEH010002635.1:0-15244 GCA_024721245.1 Mitragyna speciosa
CAATGAAATGAGTTGCTTAGAAGTATCAACAAACTTTCTGCTATTGATTTTCAAGCCGTGAGTAGTAAGGCCGAAACAACACGGCATAACTGGTTGCAGAAATTGCGTCTCGCTGCTAAAAAGTTTTTCATTTATGCGGATCCTGTGACGATTGGCTTTGTGCCCTGTTGAAAACACCGGCAATGCGTATGAACACCAACTGAAAAGGTAGAAAAAAGCAGTGCAGTAATTCAAATCTCCACGCTCAAAAGTAGATTGGCTGCACTTTGGCTTTCAGAATGTTGTTTGCTTTTCTTTACTTGGTTGCTTGTATGGATGATGGGAATAAAACGTGAAAGAAAGAATGGTGCTTTTCGTTTTTAGATGGGATGAAGGTTCTTTTCTTTTTGAGATGGGATGGTTGCAACATTCAAGTCAAAAAGTACTGCACAACAGCATAATAGTTTAAAAATATATTCTTGATGAGCAAATATTTTGCTGTTGGTGATTTTTGTGGTTGTTGTGTGCCCTTTTCTTTTCAAACTTGTGTCCATTTGCCTAGAGAGCTGGGAGAGTTATGACCTCCTATACTACCCCAAAAAAATCTTGATGCCCTCTATTTGAGGTAATTAATGTAATTAAGATATGGTGTATTATTTTTTTAATAATGAATTTATTTTTATACTTTACATTTTGACTAATGTACCTTTTAATATTTAAGTAATCCGACAATATAAGCGAAGATTTTCTTTTTTTTCTTTTTTTTTTTATTTCACAGAATTTTGCTAAGAACCTCATGCTGCAATCTCTAGACTTTTCCCAAAAAAATTACCAAAAATGATACATACTTGTAGATAAAAACAACGAAATTTCTTGAGGGTGCCCGTGATTGATTGGGATGATTGAATTTTGATAGGGTAAAGTAAGACCGAAAGTCTGCTTCTAACTTGGTTCATTGACTTGCTTTACAATAGTTGCACTTTTTCTTTATACCTTACTATTTATAGAAGTAATCTACTAAAAAGAGGTTTCTTAGGTTCATTTTCCTTTATTTTTCCAATTTTGCTGTGAGATGCATCAATTTTCTACTCCGTTTTAATAGTGAATTATTCCTATATCTTTTTGAGGTTTGGCACTTTGGTCATTTTGTCAAATTAAAAATTAGTTCAATCAGCATTATAATTATTTTTGGGAGATACATAAACTTTACCCAATAATAAATAACGACAATTAACTATATTAGCTAGAGTACAGGCATTTTTCTCTAACTAATTTGTTCTTTTCTTTACACCTTTCTTTTCTACTCTCTTGTCTTTTCCTTTTGAAACAAATTCAAAAGAAAGGGCAGCAGAAAATATTTAAGAAAGGAAACTTTCAGTAGGCCTCAGTTATTTCAATTGCAACACTAAATCCAGAAAGATAACACCCTCTGCTTCGAGCTCTTTGAATAGCATTTCTCTCAATTGTGGTCCATTTTCTGCAGGTATGCTCATTCTCTGTCTTTTTTTATCAATAAATTATCTAAGAACATTCCTGCAATTTATAATGTTAATTTATTTGAAATTATAGAAAGTTTGTTATATTTTCCTTATTTTACATATGATGCTTTTTTTTAATACTTGAAGTTCTGGTTATGCTAAATACTTGATAAACTCATGTTGAAGAACTCTTGATCTTTATTGTAATTATGGATTATTACACAAATTGTGAAAACATTTGCTTGAACCAATTGCCTGGTTTAAATATATCTCGAACTTTACTATGATACGTAGTAATTTGGTTAAGATAAAGGTAACAAAATGTTACCATAACATCAACAATAATAGCAAATTTTTGTTAAAAAAATAATAAGTTTTCATGGAAATTTACTATTTTTCAAAACTAGTAACTTTTTTTTATACATTTTCAACACCTCAGCAAAATCCTATGATAAAATGCAGTCGATCCGGTTGGAGGTATTGAAACACTTTGGTCAATTGTTTTTTAAGTAACTCGAATACCATTTTCATCATAACCCGTTTGGCATGGTATGTAACCAACTCAACTTAGTTGGGTTGACCACCACAAAGCCTTTAAAAGGCTAAGTAGGGTAGAAGGTCAAGGGTTCAAATCCTGCCTCCCGTCAAAAATTCAAATAGGTGCATAATGTACCTGTTTAATTTCGATGGTAGTTCAGTCTCCATCGATTTTCTCTGGGGTCTCCATCGATTTTCTCTGGGCTTAGTTGGGCCCCTCCCTCTATAGTGTAGGTTAGAAGTAAGATAGTATTCTATTAACTATTAAAAAAAAAAAATTTGGCGTGGTATGTACAGAGGTCAGTCATTGGGATCTATGATGAAATTGCAGCCCCGGAAAGGAGATAGATGTGATTTTAGAATTAGAGCTATAGTGAATATCGAAAGAGCCGAAACAAATATTAACGGTTAGGACTTTATGACTCCTCTAAGTGATTGGGAATTCAAATCCTACCACCTCTTGCATTTGATAATTCATCTCAATATACAAAGTGCAGCTAATAGTAGTAATATGAGAGAGGGGAAGAGAGAGAAAAAACAATATATATATATATATATATATATATTGGTTGTGAGAAGAAATGACAATAGACATTGGTCAATTTCCTATAAGTTGTTAAGGTACTCTCTTGATTTAAAACTTATAATATATACTTGTGGGCTCTTATTTGTTAGGGCGTCAGAGAATTGCTAGACTAGCCTATTTTGCTTGATAATCCTGTCGCAAAGTAGTTAAAATAATTACCGCCAAGATTTTTTTGGGACTAAAATTGTTCTAGCACAGGCCGGTATGGTATGCCGATGCCATTCAGAGGACGCAAGACCAACTGAGCATTCGCTCGTATAGACTTCATCAATTTGGCATCTAATCGAACCTAATAATCGAGTACAACGGAAATTTTGAGGGCAATGAAAAGATTAATACAAAAATAAAAGATATCCACGGGTACAAAATTCAAAACTCAATGGATATCAAGTGTCAACAAACTTTCTAGACGAAAAATCTTTGGGTTAATTACTCCATTGGTCCCTAAACTATTTCATGAGTGTCAGTTTAGTCCCTCAACTTTTAATTGTGTCTATTTAGTCCCTTAACTTTTATATTTGTGTTTAATGAGTCCTCAATACCGATTAATGACAAAATTGCCCTTCTACTTTTATGACCTTTACTTTTTATCTTCTTTCTTATATATATATTTTTTAATTTATCCTTTCTCTACATTTACTATTATTGTCCACATCATCATAAATCTAATTGCATATTAGCTTGTTTTATTTTTTTCAAGTTTATATTGCCTAATTGCATATTAGCTTCTTTTCTTTTTTTCAAGTTTATATTGATTGGTTCACTTGATAAGTTTAGAATTTTTTTTATTCTCTTGAGATTTTTTTTTTTTTTTGAGGAAATTCTCTTGAGATCTCTAAGGACAAATAAAAGAAAAAAAGTCAAGAAAATTTAAGAAAATGATTAAAAAGAACGACATAAATGTCTACAATAAAGTAAATAAAATTGAAATCCTAAACCTTATGTTTTTCTATTTTAATATTTTTTTGAAGTTTTCTTTTATTTTATTTCTTTTAATAGTCTTCTTCATCTCAAGAACTATGAAAAACACTCTAAATTTTTCAGATAAATCAATCAATATAAACTTGCGAATAAAGAAGGTAATGTTTGGTTTAGTTTTTTGACACGAATAAAGATAGGGGAAGAGTTGAAGGAATAAATAAAAAAATATAAGAAAACAAAGATATGATATGATATAAATAGAAGGGCAATTTTGCCATTTATTGGTATTGGGGACCAATTAAACACTAACATAGAAGTTGAGGGACCAAATAGACACAAATAAAAGTTTGGGGACTAAATTGACACTCAAGAAATAGTTTGAGGACTATTGGAGTGATTAACCCAAAATCTTTCTCAAGAATTCCATGCAAGTTCGAACAATGAAAAATGTAACACCCGTCTGTTTTCGCCCCATATCGGTGGTTTACAAAAGGATTAAGAGAAAAACAAGAGATATCCATATTTACGAATGCCACAGGTCGGTGAATGAGTTGTTAAGAAGTATCAGCAAACTTCTTCGATAGATTTCCAAACCGCGTCTAGCAAGTCCAAAATAATGCAGCCCTTGTTGAAACGTTAGCCAAGTATGTTATGAACGTTAGCTGAAAAGGTAGGACCAAAAAAAAAAAAAAAAAAAGGTGCAGTAATTCAAATCTCCACCATCAAAAGTAGAAGTTGCCGACAATCAGCAGATTGGCAACAGTTTGGATTAGAGAAAAAATTTATGCAATTTTGAGACCAGTGTTTTAAGATTTGAGACGTGGGCAACATCTTGCCTACACTAGTACTATCTTTACATGCTTATGGGCCCATAACATGCGAAACACGACTCTAGTTGAGTTAAGTTGAGTATGACCGGTTCACTCGCGTAATTTCTCAGTAATTTGTTATGAATTTACAAAAAAAATTGTTGTAATTTTTAAGTAACTTGATTTTTATGGATAAATAAAACTTAGAAGGTGTTTGATAACACTAATTAAGTCTGAAAATTAATGCATTAAAATCTTTTTGAATTCAGCGTGTTTGATAACAAAATTTTTTTATCACTGAATACATTAAGCACTTATTTAATTTGTACACAAAATTTTAAGTGAAAATTTTTCACTTAATTTACTGAATTTTAGATACATGTAGTATTATCTCTCTTTACACACACACACACACTCACACACTCACTGATGCACACACATACACAAACATATTCTTTCACATACATTCTCACACACTCACTGATGCACACACATATACAAACATATTCTTTCACACACATTTTTTTTGCACACACACACATTCTCACACGCAAATGCACTTACATATACTTTCTCTCATACACAAATGCACTTGTCATTTATCTCTGACAAACAAATAGTATCTTCTTTTGTCATGCATATTATTAATAATTTATTTTAACTTTTTAAGATAAAATAATTATATTAATAAAGTAAAATAATTGAATTCAGTGTATAAATTCAATTAATTATCAAACAGGTATAACTTTATCAATTCAGCAATTTAACATTTTCAGTACTTAAATTTTAGATTTTAGATTTCAGACTTCAAACTTCAATTTTACCAAACGACACCTTACATTGATAGGAAGTTTAGACATGTCTTAAGGAAGGAATGAGATGTCACGTGACATATTACCATTCAAGGTCACCTTATTTAATTATAGACACAATGCACAATATTTTTATGGTGAGATACAATTGTTTGTGGTACATTGCTACTTGTGTAACGCAATAAATTAAAGGGTAAATTACTTATAACCCCTTGTGGTATTGGCTTTGAGTAACCCCTGATTTTTTCAATATGATCACATAGTCACCCGTAGTTTTATAGAATGTGAAAATTAGACGGAATATTTCGCAGTAGGTATGTATAACCCATTCAACGTTACGGAATATTCTGTATCAATAGAATGAGATTTCAAATCTTTCGAGAACATTGTGTAATGCAGCATTAATTTTGTTCATTTTTCACATTTCTTAAACTACAGAGGGTTATGTAATCATATTGAAAGTATAGGAAATTATGTGGTCAAAGCCAATGCCACATGAGGTTATTAGTAATTTATCTTAAATTAAACTACATTGTATAAGCATGACCCATGCAGTAAGATGCAATCATTTGCGGCACTCCGGCACTTAGAATACCTTAAGCAACTTTCTGTTTGTTTGATTCTATTTTTTGAAAACATGGTTTTTAAAAAATTAACTACAAGCACATCTTTCAACTAACATTTTATCTCATAAATACATTTATCAAGAAAAAATTTTAAAATTGCTTCAGTAATATTTTTAAAAAAATTACCCTAAAAAATAACCATTCAAATAGAGATCCTAAGGAGCCGCCCTTTATGAAATAAGGGGCATTATTGTGGCTTGGGGTTTTCTATTACACATTTTGGTCTTACATTTGTGTTACACTACCTAAGTGATTGACAAGTGTACACCCACTAACCATATCTCTAAAGACAGGTACACTTGTCAATCACCTAGATGATGTAACACAAATATAACATCAAATTATGTAACAAAAAATCCAAAGCCCGTTATTTTCCATGTAAATGGAACCTAAACACGGCTTGACCATAATTCCGCGTTTAAAAAGTATAGTGTTGGGGCCCCAGGCCCAGGTGCCCCGCGCTTCTCAACATCACAAGAGAGTATAAAATTAGCTTTGGCCAGAGTCCTGATTCGCCAAATCAATCTTGGTGATTTGAATCTTTGGATCATATCTTAGTACTACTAGTACAGTTCTCTACAGTTTCTAAAAAGAAACCATCGACTTTGAGATTCAGTATTGCCAATTTCAGAATACTCCAAACATTGTCTAAATTATCTTTCTTTCCTTTTTTGTCCTCCATTTTTTTTTTTTTTGAATGATTACCTCTGTTATCTCTACCCTTTGCGAAAACAATTCAATTTAGGAAGGAAATAATTAAGTACTTCACTTACTTCTATTATACAATACTTCTATTACGCAGCAGTACTGTATCTGAGTGTTAATCTGTGGAAGATCCCTGCAGAGAAATGGAAAGCATTGGTTCAATCTTGCGTAATCTTGAGTTGCTCGAGAAAAACCTCAGAGAAGATTATTCTTACATGCTCAACAGAGAGAAAAGTGTAGCTATTACGACCCTCAAGATGAACTTACCATGTCTCAGGACATTTCTTTGGGGTGCAAGAAAGTGGAGCAACAACGATGTGTATTCGGATCTGGAATCTAATGGGGTGAATCTTCGATCTTTCTTATCTACCATTGAAGAAATTCTTGAGGAATACAAGGAGGACATTCACTCTCTTTGCCTTCGACCACAAAGTGAATACATACTCTCAACTAGGGACATCGACATTCTCTATTTTCTGGATAGATCAAGAGATAAATATGTCTCGGCCTGGGAACCTGTGGTCTGTGGTTTTCTAGAAAAGATCGATTCTTTCGTAGGAGGAATCCACTGGACATACAATACTTTGTTCGACAGCTGCTTATCCCGTCGTCATTGCTTGTTGACAGATGACGAAACTATGGAATTTGTAGACAGCGTTCTACAGAATCTTGCAGGTCTCCTTCGCCCTTTATTGTTGCAGATAGGTTTTCTTCACCATTTATTGTTTCCGACAAGTACTACCGTATATGATAATAAAATGGCTTTGCATGCACAAATTGAGGCCCTCCAAGACGAGCTAACTTTCTGGAAAAATCTCATTCGCTTTGCCAAATTGAGAGGCATTGAGCGTGGCATATTGGAAGATCTGTTGCATCACCTTCAATTTACAGGTTTACATGTAGCATCCTTTGCTTACCATTGCTCGTTGCACAAACACTGTGAATGGCTTGTCCCTGTAATGTGCTCCAAGATTGGTACACTGCTCGGGGTAATTAAACCTACTTTTCCTAAACTCTTACACATGCAGATCCAAGCACTTACAGCTTCAAAATCATCAGCTTTTTTACATAGTGCAGAGATGGCAAAGCATATAATGGGGGACTTCAATGATTCTCTCATAAATCGTCTTTGGCACCTGTTGTGGAGCGGTACAAGATTTATGGATTGTTTGAAAGATCAAATGCCAATTATGTACGAGGGACTCAGATTCTTGAGGAGAATTCTAAGGGAGCCGCTGGAGAATCTACTGGATGAGCTAAAAAGAAGCATTGTAGATGTGATCATTAATGCAGGGTTTATAATCTGCGTGCTTTTTGGGATTGAGGTGCAACAAATTACTTGTCCTTCTCGTTTTTCTGATTTTTTCGTTAATACCAACAAGGGTATCCAGCGTATTAAGGATCAGACCAGCAGATCGAGCATGACAAGAAGTCTTCTTTCAAACCATTGCTTCTCAAGGAGAAAAGTTGGCAGGAGTTCCAGCACTCTTCTGGCATCAAAAGGTAATGTTAGCATAATCAAACCAAACTCTTAAAGAGTTATATGTTTTTTTTTTGTGGTGCTAGAAGTTATATTCAAATTGAGTTTTCTTTTTCTTAATTTATTATTTACTTAAGACACAAGATATAAGTATGATTTGGTAATTTGTTATTAGAATTATATTATCTACTCCAATTAAATTTTCTATTATTCAAGTTTGGTGATTTATATATAGAGAGTTTTATGATTTTAGTGCGTTAATTAGGAAGAGTTGAGAGTTCAGATAAAGTCTAAATAGAGTTAATACAATTGTACAGTGGATTTATATAGGTCTCATATTAGAGAACTAGACAGGTCTTCTTCTTTCACATATTCTCATACCTGTTAATAAATTTTTTTTTTGGCTAATAGGTAATATACCGAAAATTCATGAAGTTGTGGTTGGTTTCGATGATGAAGCGGAAAAGGTAATTGATCGACTTACAAAAGGATCAGAACAGTTGGAAATTGTTCCAATTGTAGGAATGCCTGGAATCGGCAAGACAACATTAGCCAAAAAAGTATATGATGATGTCAATTGAGCGCTACTTCCACATTCGTCTTTGGTGTACAGTTTCTCAATCAGATAACAAGAAAAATTTGTTAATTCAGCTTTTGGGTGATGGTGGCAAATACAATGAAACGCTTCAAACCCGAGATGAAGATGACTTGCTTGACATGCTCTATAAAAAGTTAAAGGGAAATAGGTATCTCGTTGTTTTTGATGACGTCTGGGACATCGGGGTATGGAATGACTTGAAAATTGCAGTTCAGAATGACAGGAATGGAAGTAAAATTCTCTTCACAAGTCGATTTTCTAATGTGGCTGGACAGGTTGAACCTCACAATCTTCGCTTGCTCACTCATGAAGAAAGTTGGCAATTATTACAGAAGAAAGTGTTTGGAGAAGAAGATTGTCCCCAATCACTACTTGGACCTGGTATGGAAATAGCAAACTTCTGTAAAGGGTTACCTCTTACAGTTGTTGTCATAGCTGGAGTTCTAGCAAGTATAGAGCATGATAATTGGACTTGGGAAGATTTTGCAAAGAGTTTAACCTCGACGGTGGTGTCTGGCGCAGACCCTTGTAGGAAGTCAATAGAGCTCAGTTATGAACATTTACCGTATCATTTGAAGGCATGCCTCCTTTATTTGGCATCATTCCGAGAAGGTCAGAAAATTGGCACCAAGAATTTGAAGTTGCTATGGATTGCAGAAGGATTTGTGGAAAAAGATAATGGAAATAATCCAGAGAACATTGCAGAAGAATATATGATGGACCTAATTGGCAGAAATTTGGTTATGGTCAGTGAACGCAGGTCCATTGATGGTGGAGTCAAAGCTTGTCAAATCCACGATTTGTTACTTGAGTTCTGTAAAGCCAAAGCCAAAGAAAAAAATTTTCTTCAGGCGTTACAAGGATATGATGAGCTTTCTACTTTGAATGAGCCTCCCAACCTACCTCGGTTGTCCATTTGCTCGTCTGGAGAAGATTTTAAAAAGTCAGGGCTATTTGTCCACATTTAAAGAGTCTGCTATTTTTTCATCATACTGCAGCAGATGGATTTCCATTGGTTGATATCTCATTCCTTTTTTGCATCTACAAACATCTTACAGTTTTGAATTTAGAGCACATTGTCCTGATGCAAACGGAGTTCCCAAGTGGAGTCGAATCACTCTTGGATTTGAGGTACTTGGCCCTTAGAGCTAACTCCATGCGGTTCATTCCGCAATCTATAGCCAAGCTCTCAACTTTGGAAACTTTTTGTCTGAGAATGTATTGTGCAGGTGCTACATTGCCTGATACAATCTGGAACATGAAGAAGTTGAAGCATCTGTATGTAAGACATTGGGCGGTTCCTCCTCCTCTTTTGCCCAATGACGACGGCCTTGAAAGCTCCTCCACTTTACCAGATTTAGACACGCTCTCCATTCTAAGGCTTCCTTTAGGTCAGGATGGAGAAAACATGATGAGAAAGATTCCAAATGTCCGCCGAGTGAAAATTTTTCTTACAGAAGATGAAATTGAAGGAGGAAGGGAAGCTGCTACAGGTATATGCAACTTGAGTCAACTAGAAAGCCTAGAATCACTAAATGTGTGGGCCGCCTTCATGCCTCCAACAAATTGTAATATTGAACTTTCTTTCCCCTCAACTCTCAAAAGATTGTCTCTTGGTGGTCTGAAACTGCCCTGGAGTAAAATTTCATTGATTGAACAACTACCCAATCTTGTGGTCCTCAAATTACTCTTTGATTCATTTCGCGGAGAAAGATGGGAGATGATTGAAGGAGGATTCCCTAAACTTAGAATATTGACTTTGTCTAAAGTAGACGTGGTGGACTGGACAGAGACAGACACTGATGCAGATGATTATTTTCCGTGCCTTCAGCAGTTAAACCTGTACGGGAATTTGAGGTTGACAAAGCTTCCTTCTTGTTTAGAACGTCTAACAACTCTTGAAATGATTAAGGTACGCTTTTGGGGGCACAGTGACGACAACAACTTCTCCATTGATAACTACTCAGTTGTAAGTTTGGTACGGGAAATTGAAAAAGAGCAGAAAAGCTATGGATATGAGAATCTGAAAATCCTCATTGATAGTGATTTATTTTGCATGTCATCATAATGAAGGGCATCAGCGGGTGCGATAAGAGGTAACTTCTGTCGTCGATATTGTTAATTAGCTTGCAGAAACAATCATGCATTTTCCATATCAACGAATATGAGTAACTAATTATAGTTTTTCTTTTTTTTTCCTTTTTTCCCTCCTGATGATATCTGCAGACAGAGGTTGCTTTTGGTTTTGGTAATTTTTGTTTGTTCATGTGTGCGGCTTCCTCACAAAACCCCAGCGCGCACACCAAAAAAAAAAAAAAAAAAAAAAGATGATGTCATTTTCAGAATGTCGTTTGCTTCACTTTCTGCATTTTCGTATGGATGATGGGAATGAGGGGTGAAAGAATGGCTCTTTTCTTTTGAAGATGGTAGCAGCATTCAAGTCAGCATTACTGCACAACAGCATATATTTTGCTGTTGGCGCGGAAGAAGAAGCACAATTAGTGTGTGTTGTGCGTTGCTGAATCTAGTTGTTGTTGTGTGTCCTTTTCTTTCAAGTTTGTCTCAATTTGCCTAGAGAGTTGGGAGTTATGACCTCCTGTAGTCAGAAGGTCCCCCCCCCCCCCCCCCCCCCCCAAAAAAAAAAAAAAGAAAAGAAGTTGTGTTTGATCTTGATGCACTCTATTTGATGTAATAAATATAAGTAATATTTGGTGTATTATGTTTGTTGTTTTAGATGGTGAGTTTCTCTTTGTACTGTACCCTTGGATTAATTTACCTCAAAATCCCACAATCTCTGGATTTTTACCAACTAAACTACCAAAAAAAATAGATACTTGTAGATAAAAACAACAAAATTTCTTACGCTTTTCCGTGATTGATTTGGGAGGATTGTCCACGGTTTTCTTCTAGGATGTTTCATGGAATCATTTCACTAGTTGCACTTTTTCTATATTTCTTACTGTTTCTAGAAGTAATTTATTCTGAAAAGTTTCCTGTATTCATTTTCTTAATTTTTTTTTAAATTTGGCTTGGAAATGAATCGATTTTCTGCACCTTTTCAACAATCAATTCCTATGTGTAAGAGTAGGGAGGAAACAATTGATCACTTATTTTTTGAATGTGAATTCACTGCTGCAGTATGGAACAAAGTCTTAGATTTTTGTTCTATTCACAGGAGGCTTTCCTCATGGCATGAAAAAATAGATTGGATGAGTAAAACTTGGACTTCAGACTCTTTTGCAGATAAGTTTAAACGTGTTATGTGTGCTATCACCATGTACAACATTTGGAGAGCTCGGAATCAGGTGATATACCAAGGGAAGAACGCGGAAGCAGTGGGTATAGTAGAAGCAGTTAGAAGGACCATGCCTGAATCAGTGCTATGATGGAGTAAAGCACCAACTGCACACAAAACTGGAGACTGATGGTTGATTGGGAACTTCCAGCAAGGATTTTTGAAGACTAACTTTTGTCATGGTGTATGTTTTGTATAGATTTGTGGGGATCAAAGATGTATAGGATATCCACTAGCTAACAATGTTGTTGCAGTTCTTCTGCTCTTGTACAGACATTCCATGGTTTTTTTTTTTTTAAATAAAATACATCATTTTCTTGCTAAAAAAAAAAATCAATTATTCCTATATCCGTCTGAGGTTTGAAACCTTTGTTGTTTTGACAAATTAAAAATTAATTCAAACGTGGGTGATAATTAAACTTTACCTGTGAAATAAACAACTATAATTAATTATGGATGATTGTTTTTTAAAGTCTTTTTAAAAAATATTACTGTAGCAGTTTAAAGATTCTTCTTGATAAATGTGTTTGTGAGATAAAAGTTGATTGAAAAATATATTTAAACTTTTTAAAAAATATGTTTTTAGAAACACTATCAAACAAACGAAGCTAGACTACATGTATTTTCTCTCGTCAATTTGTTCTCTCTCTGCCTTTGGAAACAAAAATTTAAAAGAAGAGGCAGCAAAACGTATTAAAAAGAAAATTTTCAATGGGCCTCAGTTATTGCAATTGCCAGGCTGGTTGCAATTTCAGAAGAAGCATCCTCTGCTAACTTTTGGTCCAAAATCTGCAGGTGTGCTCTATCTGTCTCTTTTTTATCAATAATTTATCTAAGAACATTCATGCACTTCATAATGTTAATTTATTTAAAATTATGGAAAGTTTGTTATATTTTCTAGACAATGATTAATTCAGAACAAGAATCAGAAACCAACTAAACCCAACTGTAAAGAGTAAGAAGATAAACGTTGAAGACAAAACACCCGAGAATAATTTCTGGTCAATGGATGATAATAGTCCGTCACATGCAAATTACTGGGTTGAGAATATGAAGATGTCAAAAAAGGTAATGTATGACAAATAAAAGTAGTGGTGAAGATATAAGGTCATTCTTGAAAGAATCATTAGCTTTAGAATTTCGCGGTGAAGGGAAGACGTGACAGAACACCATCAAAAAAGAAATGTGTCGGATTGATCAAGTTGCCATGCAGCCATTTGATCGGACGGCCAGGACCAAGTCGAGGGAAAGGTGACCTCTGCTGAATTTGACCCGGAATACAGACGATAAAGTGACTGTTATGCCATTGGACAGATAGCTACGAAGCAAATTACCATGACGAATATATATGATGAAAGTAAAGGTAACTGCACAATCAGGACCAAAAGACACGAAAGAAAGGGGCAAAAACGATCAGGACAAATTGGGCTGAATTATTACTTGCCATGCCAACACAACTGCCACGAGGCAACCCCTGGAAGATCCTTACCTTCTTGTAGCAAAAGGTTGACTGCTGGTACAGTTCTCTTCACTTCCAAAACAGTAATCGTCGATTGAGATTCAGAATTGCCAATTGCAGAATACTCCAACGTTGTCTAAGTTATCGTTTCTTCCTTTCCTTTCTCCTCTTGTTTTTAAATGAATACCTCTGTTATCCTTTTTTACCCTTTGCCAGAACAATTCAATTTAGGAAGGAAGTTTAAGTACTTCACTTGCTGCTATTATATAATACTTGTATTATATAGCAGTATTGTATCTGAGTGTTAATCTATGGAAGATCCCTGCAGAGAGATGGAGATGGTCTCCACTTTCATCGATTCTGTCTTGCGTGACCTTGAGTTGCTCTAGAAAAACTATAGAGAAGATTATTCTAATAATGCCTACAGACCATGGTTCAATGTCGCGATCGCGGTCGCGGTCATGGCGCATACCGTTCCACCTCGGATTCGGTGTATCGGTCGCCGTCTCGGCGAGACACACATTTAAAATAATTTTTATCTAAAAAATTATAAATATTAATTCAAATATAAAAAAATATGCTAAACAAAAATAGCCAAAAAATTAGTATAAAAGATCTCTAGAATGTACTATTTTTATCGATATAAAAAATATAATATATTTTTAAGCATTCGACGCAATGATATCACAAAGAAAATTAAAATAGCATAAAAAAGATTTATCATAACAATTATACATCTTACAAATTATAGAGCTTTATTTATTGTTTAAACAAAAAAAAATGCAACTATTTTCAATTCGTGCAATACAATATTTGCTAAGAAGGAAAAAGGATTAGTCTACAACTAAAAGTCGCTAACATGGATGTTAGATTATAATTTGATAGAAAATTGAAAAAATCATATAATTGGATTTTCTCATACTCAAAGTTTTATTTATTTTAAAGGAAAAATAATATCACATAATTTGAGTTTGTTATAATTGAAAGGCATTTGTTGAATTTTTTGAAATTACAATTATATTTTCATACTCTCCAATTTTAATTTTTCTTTTTAACTTCATTAGAGATATTATTCTAACGGTAATACTAATTTCATAAGAAATAGTATTATATTAATATTAACAAGTAAGCTATCGTAATATTAGAAATGATAGAAGAAATACATGTAATGCCATGATAAATAAAAGAAAAAAAAGTCATTTTAATATGCTATTGCAAAACTTGTTATATATATTAGTATGCGTTGTGCAGTTGCCTGTGAGGATAAGCAGGATAATTGGAGGATGGAACCCCATGGTGAATGTAGCAAAACTCAGCTTGGTTAGTTGGCAATTGGTACTCCATTCGTGCAAGGATTGACCGAGGGACATATGTAAAGTCCATTATTTTATCCACTTTCTTTGTACTTTAATTAGAATTTTTAAACAAGCTCTCAACTTTTCTTTATCCTTCTATATTTGTCTCTAAACCTCTTCAATCTTTCTTGCCTTTTTCTCTGACTTTCTTCTCCGATTTTCTCACCTTCCACTCTATCAGTCAAGCCTCTGAGTTCTCTCCATCTCTCTCGACTATGGCGGCTTCATCACCTATCATATCCTCCTTTCTCTCTCTCCATTCAAGCCTCAACACCACCAGCCCACCCCCTCTAAACATCCCAATTTGAAGCAGTTGATTGCCCCCTGCATCCGGTCGATCCAAAAATTGCTGGCATTATTGAGTCGAGAAAGCTAGGCAATGGAAGGTAATGGTGTTCCTTGTCTCCATTAGTGGATTAAAGCTCCGTAATTAGATTAAAATTTCATATTTTTCTATCTGAAAAAAGCCATTCTTTGATGGAATTACATGGGTTTTTGTTCTTAAACCATGTTGTGAAGCTTGATAAGCAAGGCCATGAAAGAATTTGCAAACTGGTCTCCGTTTTTTGAACCACAGGGCTAGCATTCACCTCTAAACTAGTTG
>JAMWEH010002165.1:0-19178 GCA_024721245.1 Mitragyna speciosa
TTTCTAAAAACGTGTTTTAAAAAAAATAATTATGCAAACAGAGTCTTGTTAACTCTATCCTAATCAGTGCAAATTCTGGATTGGATAGACCTTTTCATGATCAGAATTTGTTTCTGTTTCTTTACCACTAGTCAAATAATGGAGGCATCAATTATTGTTGACAGTGGTGGTAAATAATAGTTTCAAATGCTGACAACTATAGTGCTAAGAGAAAATTTTCTTCAACAACTTCTTGAATTCGACTAATGATACAGCTCAATCATTTGCTCTAGTTCTGTATGTTTACCTTTTATGTCCTATTGAAACAAAATATACTAGTTTGTTCCACTATCTCACAAACTGTTAGGATAGAGAAACATTGTTGCATCTTTATCTCTTTTAGAAAATTTTAGAATTATTGTATTTAATTTATTTAGCTTGAATCATTACTTTCAACTAGTGGTCTGTTAACTGCTATTATAGATATGTACACAAAAAGTTTATTCAGCAATACAAAGCAACAATTGGTGCTGATTTTGTGACCAAGGAGATACAGATGGATGACAAACTAGTCACCTTGCAAGTAAGTAATTAGCATTTATCAAGACATGTAAATGTAGCTTTGACGAGGACTTTCTGAGAGCCTGTTAGACTAAAGTTAAAAACTTCCACAGATATGGGATACAGCAGGACAGGAAAGATTTCATAGTCTCGGTGCTGCATTTTATAGGGGAGCAGATTGTTGCGTGCTTGTGTTCGATGTCAATTTACTCAGATCTTTTGAAACCCTTAAACATTGGCATGAAGAATTTCTCAAGCAGGTGATTGATGAAGTTGTTTCCATATCAGTCATTGCCTTTATTTTTGTTTGTCCAAATATGTGTGGGTGATTGAGGGCAGCGTATATCTTCAAGACATCATGTATGACTAGCATTACAGTGATTTGCTTTTTTTTCTGGTGACTTTGGATGGTTTTATTTCTCGATCTCCCTGGGAGGATCTTAAATTTTGAACTTGTTCAAGAATGCATATCTGTCGAGTTAAGTAATTTACCCCTTTGAATCCCTGCATAATTCGCAGGAGCTTGGTGCACATGGTTTGCTCTACATAGTAATTTGCTTTAACCACATTCGGATTCAATTTCATACTTAATTTTCACAGTATGTCTCCAGGCAGACCCAATGAACCCCGAGACGTTCCCCGTTGTATTGATTGGAAATAAAGTGGATGTAGATGGTGGGAGCAACCGAGCGGTAAGACCTTACATTAGACATTAAATTCAAGAGAAAATGGTCAGTTTCGCCACAATTTCTAAGCCTGTAGTGCATCCACGAATGCAGATTTTTGAGAAGACTGTGAGGGATTGGTTTGCTTCCAGAGGAAATATACCTTACTTTGAGACCTCAGCTAAAGAAGATTACAATGTTGATGATGCATTCATGACTGTGGCTAGAATTGCTCTTGAATATAATCATGAACATGATCAGGACATGTAAGTATAATCTTGGGTATTTTTCCACATGGTATCCTAATGCATGATACTTTTGTTTCCTGCATCTTCTATTGTATAATTGTATTCCTTGATTGCATCACAAAACTCACATTCTCATTCCCTTTGATTGTACAAATTATTTCATTTCAGTTGGCCGGTTGATGAAGAGATTCCATCTTACTGGTAAGTCCGGCCTTACTTTGTGAATGCGACCTTCCATATGTTCAATGTTTTTCCTCTAATTCAATTTCACTTGTCCAACTCTTTTTGTTCTGCAATTCTCTCAATACAATTATTGTTCTAGTAGTTTGTCGCATCAAAAATGTCTTTGATACACCGGTCCTTTTTGCAGCGACCTCCAAAGAATACCAGAATCTGTTTCAGGGATTGAGCAGAGAGGAGGATGTTCGTGCTAAACTTTTCCAGCAAAATTTAGAACTCCAGTTGATGACATTACAATTTATAACTTCATTCTTTGGCCTTTCATAACCCCTCTCTCTTCTATATTTTTGTTTTCATTTGAAGTACAACCTAGAGTATCACATGCTAACTACAAAAGATTTTTGTAGTTCTCTAAGTTCAAATAAGTTCTTGTATCATTCTTTCGAATTTCAAGGCAGGTTCTTCTGCCATCTGCTTGCTTACATTCAATTGCATTATACCGGAATTCTCAGGAGATGTGTACTTCCTCTGAGTATTCTGTCCTTCTGCTTCTGGAAATAGACAAATTCATGATGGACAAAATGTCCATATAAATCAAATAATAGAAGATTAGAAATAGTTTCTAGACATTATTCATGAACAAAATCTTCATTTTTTTCAATTCAACTGAATAAAATATTCATCTTTTCTCAACCAACTCAACTGACATTAAATCAACATCACAATTTTCTCATGATTTCCGTCGTGAAAATGACAGCATCTGATAATTAAATATTTAAAGAAAGAACGAATAAGTTGTTGTCACATTTACTGTGTACGATAAAAAAACAAAGAGCATCAAAGTTTGCCAAATAATTCAACAAGTTGTTTAGATGCTATTCGAAAGCTATTGGTGCGTGTACGTTTAGTGGACAAATTTAAAGTAATGCTTTGAGGAAGATTCTATACTTCCCTATTGGATTCACTGGGGAAACAACGGATGAAATTGACTATAAACTAAGGAAGACTTCAAAGAATATAAAATGGCATTGCATGAAATTGCACCATGGAGAACCCAATGATACAGAGAAAAAGTCTTCAAATCTTGCACTGCGGCACCCCAGCATGAACTAGCTTAGGCCATTTTGCTGTTATACTCATGTTACGCCAGTTAGAGGGCAAAAGATCATCTTTTACTCTTTATTTGGATGAAATTATACTTTACGCTCTTTAAAATTGACCGATTCTCACTTTGCACACTCAATTTCACTTTTGGAGACATTGCATCCTAAAATTTTAGTTTTAGTTTCATTTTACTCCAATTGTTAATGGAATTTAGAAAATTAACGCAATTTTTCACGTGTACACGCTACGCACCATCAGACAGTAAATCAAAGTCTATCATACATCCCAAACTTGTCGTTCGTTGCCACTTTGCACCCCCAAACTCTAATTTTTGGATACATTTTATCATCTAATTTGTTTTTAATATATTGTTATAAATTTTTTAAGGTGTAAATAGATATTTACCTAGTATTTGTCCCACCTTGTAGGTATCAAAATTTTTAAATTATTTTTATAATTATAATATTTATTAGACCACAAAAGGCGAAAGTAAAATTTTCAAAGTGATAAGATCCATTTCAATATTAATTTAGGCATTAGTAAAAGTAAAGGGCAATAATTTTGCTCATAAATCATTTACTTACCAATAAATAAATCTATTTAACTTATTGTTAACAACTCGATAATGTATATTATAATACTAGTATTTTAAATAGTTTAATCAATTACTTATAAAATAACGTAAACATAGGTTTAAAGCACAAATTAGGACACTGAAGTTTTAATCCTAATAATTCAAAAGATTTTGGATGATTATATGTACATTTCATAGTATATGGCAATATAGGTATATGTATGACATAATATTTACAAAAATAAACTTGTAAATTTGACGGTCACAAGATGCGCTAAATATCAAATATAATTCTATGTATGACTACTATATATTTAGAAAATTTAAAAATAGATTAACACGATATTAGAGGGTGCAATGTGTACAAATATTGGAGTTTGGCAATGAAAATAGAAACGGATAATAAGTTAGGAGTGCCAAGCAAAATTTAGTCTTTTGATTGATGATGCGTGGTGTCCAAGAGCATAACTTCTGTTAATTTTATCAACATGGTTAAAGAAAGGATCAAAGTGGGACAAGTTTGAAAATTTAGTGTGCAATATGTTCAAAATTAAAATTGATGGTACAAAGTGAGAATCGGTCATATGTTAAGGGGTGCAAAATGAGATTCGTCCACTTTATTTGTTACACTGCAATTAATTAAAGTGTGAAACATAAAATGTAATATGTAAAGTATAATAAAAGACCTGGAACCATTTAAGAGAGTGCCATGTGTATTTTCACATTACGTATCTTAAGAAAGGAATGTGTATTCCTCCGTTATGTAATATAATGTGATTATAACATCTACAAGTGTAATAGATGAGCTAATAAAGAAAATTGATTCATGCAACATAAAATTGTTGATCAAACCCTTCTAAAAGAACAGCATTTGTTTTACCTATTCTTGATCCTTGTTCATGCATACCACACCTCCTTCCATCTTTTGACTCCCAACTCCAATTAATTTTTTTGATGTGAAGGATGCCGAAGCTAGCAATATACCGGTACATATTTACAAAAGTCGCGGCCATGACATTTTTTATAGTGCAACTTTGATCAATTATATGGTTCGAAAAGTAATGTAATTCTCAATCACAAATTCAAGTTAGTTTTAGTTAAAACATCATCCGATCATGCTTCTTTAAGTTCCCCATTATCTATTTGGTGAAGAAACAATAGATTCCACTAGGTGTTTATTTTTAGCATTATTCTTTGTCAAAAATGATAATTCATTCTGTCGGCTTGATTAATTAATCACTCAACCTTTCTTCAACAAAGAACAATTATTGAATTGAAATTTTCTCTCAAATATGTGAGCTAAATAAAATGTTAAAAAATCTAAAAATTAAAAAAGAAATGGCAGGAACAACCAAGACTCATGGTGATAACAACTATAGCTCCAAAAAAAAAAAGAATTAATTCCCAAGTTAGTTTTACCCAAAATGTTACCTGAACATGCTTGTGTAAATCCTTATCCTCCTTATCAATATAAAAGTGGACAACGCACGCACTAAGCGTGTTTTCGTCCCGCATGCTTTTTGGCCATTTTGCTTATTGTCATGCCCATTCTCATCATTTTATCACCCTTTTCTTTGCACTTTTCGTTGCACCATTTCCTTTGTTTAAGCAGCGGTTCCAACGGAATTGGATACTTGAACGTTAAAGAGAAGTTTGACATACACTTCTTCTACCATCGATAGGCAGATCGCATTAGAAGGCTCAATCTTTCTTCATTCTGCTCTGCAATGACAAACAAATACAATTCTTCGGGCTTATACATGAGTCTTGATAAATATCAAAGTCTTGCACTATTCCTGCTCCTCCGCTTGATCCCTTAGATTTTCTCCACCATTCCTGTCGCTACCCATGCAGGCTTAGCTGCAGTGACAAATCCAATCCTTCTGTTTTATCTAATCTGGGTCCAACTGGTATTTTTCCCGTGCCGTTCCTATTTAATTTTTGTACTTGCATATTAATTAGACTTTAATGTCTTCTTTGATCGACTTTGTAGATACCAAATTTTGACACACCATTAATTTTTCAAACATTGGAGGGCATTTTTATATTTTGGGGTCAAATTCTAATTTTTCAATAATCTCGGGGGGCAAAATAGTAATTTTTATTTGTAAATATTTTTCCATTAGCTTTGGGAGTTTTAAGTTCATATTTTTACTTTCATACGAATTTGTTAATTTTTGTGATTTTTTTCTGGATTTAATTGGTATTTTTTTTTATATTTTTACCAGCATAAGGGTTAAATGGTAATTTTTCCTCACGAACACCATTTTAGCTCATTTTAAGTCCCAAATTTATTTTTCTAATTATTTAAGCATGTTTCTAAATTTTCTTAATTTTTCGGGGAACTATTGCTATTTTTTTTGTAAATACTGTATTCATGGGCAAAATCATCATTTTACAGTTTAAATTCATTTTTTATTAATTTTTGAGTCATAAATGCATTTCCTAGGGTTTTAAGCTTATTTTTAATTTTTGGTAATTTTTCAAGGTCAATAACTATTTTTTTTGTGAATTTTCGTTATCTAGGGGTAAAATCATTATTTTACAGTTTAAATTTATTTTTTATCAATTTTTGAGTCATAAATTCATTTCCTAGGGTTTTAAGCTTATTTTTAATTTTTGGATAATTTTTCGAGGTCAATAGCTATTTTCTGTGTATTTTCGTTGGTCAGGGGCAAAATCGTCATTTCATAGCCCTGAATGCGTTTTGACCAGTTTTAAGCTCTAACTTTCATTTTAAAATCTACTTTGAATTTTTGGCAAATTTTGAAATTTACTGTTATTTCTTTGTATTAATTTTTTTATTTTTTTGAGTAAAAAGTATATATATTTTTTTAATAAAATTAAAATTTTTATTACCAGTGGCATTTTTGTTATTTTGTAGTATTCTTGGTGACCAAGACAACTAGCTCTATAAATACCCCCCATTAAAACCAGAAAAAAGGGAGAAAATTTTGAAAAACCCTAAAACACATCTTAATCTAAATTATCAAAGATCAAAACACACACTCATACACTAATAAACACACACACATAGTCGTTCTCATTTTCTCATCAATGTTCATCGTCTTCAACCTCAAAATTTGTCATTGTTCATCAAATTTTTCAAGAAAGCTCCAAACGGTAACACCTTATCTTGTTTTATCTCATTTTATTCTTGTTTCATTTCATTTTGTTTCATTTTCACTATAAAATCTGATTTGTTTGAAAGTGTTGATTGAATATTAGTTTTTTTATCTGAAATTTCTTGCTGTTTTTTACTGGGTTATTATCTTTCTGGGTTTTACTTTTCTATTTTGGGAATTTTCTTTTTATCACGGTTCTCAATATTCTTCACCGTTTCTGTTCTTTTTTCTCTCCATCGCCTCACCACCATCAACCTCCCTCAAACCAAGTAAAACCCACCAACCCTCCTTCCAAAACCCCACCTTCACCACCAGTAGTTTCTCCAAATGCCACCATCCCTATTTCTGCCCAAAACCTGCACAGAAAACAAACAAGCCAACCAAGCAACTAGAATAATCACCTCTCTACCATGAACCTACTTGCCACCATTCAACTCCAACAATCCAGCTCCAGAAATCACCAATTGGTCACCCACAACCTCACAAACGCCACCAATTGCCTACCAATACATTAGCAAAACCCCCAAATTCACCTCCCCTGTTACCTACAAGCAGTCAAGCTCCGCCCACTCCCACACAACCCAAACCTACAAGATCAAACAGTAACACAAAGACCAGCCCGTAGACAGTCCCCTTCACCTCCCATGAAGCCATTTCCCATCCTAGAACCACCAATTTGCCTCATTTGCAAAGCAAACAAAACACAACCCCCATACACATGTAATTAACACACGAGTGTCCGCACCCCATTATTCGAAAGACGAAAAAGGAAATTAATTGATGTGTTTATTTATTGGAAAAAAGTGTAGGTTTTTTGTAAAATGATTTTTTAAAAAAATGATTTATAGAAAATAGTTTGACAAAAGATGTGATTTTAGAAAATGCTTTATTTTGAAAACAAAAAGAAAAGGGCCTAAAATGGGACTTTTGAAAATGCGACGGCTTTTTAGCCCAAAAATAGAGTCTAAAAAAGGGTTTTTAATAAAAAGGGAGTCGCCACTTGGTATTGAGTTTTGGTGTACCTAAGTCACCAAAAAATGTTTTATTACAAAAAGTAAGAAAATCGAGAATGGTTTCTTTGGAAAATGATTTTTGAGAAAAATATAAGAAAAACAAGAAAACCCTTTTTAGACAACTCCAGGTCTTTGAAAACAAGAGAAAAAGGTTTCGGGAGTCACAGTTGAAGAAAGGGAAGGCAAAGGCTTAGCGCCTAAGGCACCCTTTCAACCTAGCCGAAACTAGTTGCGAGGTTTAGTCTAAATTTTCCTAATATAACCCTAAGATTTTATCACATTTGGATGCAACTATATGAATGCAAATCTAGTCCTAAAAAATAGGATATCGTTAAGGGACAAAATATTCCATTGAGGTTTGGTCGGAATTATCGCATTAATTGCGAAACCCGAGTCTAGACCTCGATGGAGTCACGAGTATAGATGCAAAATGGAATGCAAAAGAAAAGGAAAATAGTAATATAGATAGTAAGTGAACAAAGAAAGTGGGGATGCAACATAACGGGTACGGGGACTAATAAACTCGTGACTAGCTATTCCTACTCACGGAGGGGGGAACGGCATGTACGCCACCGCTTCCCACGTGAGTAGATGACTATTTCTAGTCGAATCACACAAATGACCTAAGATTCTATGTGTAGTGGAATCTAAATGTTATGCACTAAACATATGTTTAAAATAGATAATAAGTGATAATAATACATAAAAACCATACAAAAATGAAAAAAAGGCCTAAAAAAGAGAAAATGTGTGTGAAATGAGATGAAGATGCACACGAGAAATGATTTTAATACTAAAATGACCTAAAGGCTAGCATTGGACTAGCCTATTTTCTATAAATTCTCCGCTAGCGTTGGACTAGTGAAGAAACCGGAATTAACCACAACTAGCGTTGGACTAGTGTGGCGACGATACACATATATTATAACAAGTAAGTAAATAAATAAATAAACATAGATTAAAGCAATAATCACATAAAAGCAGATAATAGCACATAGGAGCACATAGCACACAAGCATAATATTCTAGATGCAAAGTCCTAGGGAAAGCGAATAAAACACATAAGCACATAGCACACAAAAGCCCTAACTATTACACGGGAAAGCCTAATTACAATCTAAAATGGAAAAAAATAATCAAAATAGCCTATCTAACCTATCTATTACATTTTCTATCTAAAATACAAAAGCTTTTGTTAACTAGATGAAAATATAAACTATCTATTACATTACTATCTAAGTACAAAATTTTCGTTAAATAGAATATTACCTATCTATTACATTCCTTTGAATAATTAAAATTAAATTCAAATAAATAACATAACATAAATAAATGCTCACATATAAATAAAATAATAAACACTTAAAAAAATACATAAAGAAAAACACATAAAAAAACATAGGAGCACTATAAAGAGAAATTAAAAGGATAACAAAGGATACCTCCCATCCAAAGACTTGGTATCAATACTAACAAAACGAATAAACACGTCAAGGTGCCAATATTTTGGATAAACAAATCATAAAGTAAATAATGCAATATTAACCACTATAATCAAGGGATAAAATGCAAGGAATTATAATAACAACAACAAATAAAAGTTAAAAGCACTAACTAAGCATTTAAAAATATATATTTAATTTAAATAAAGAAAATACAATAATATGTAATTAAACTTTTAACACAATGCATAAAAACACCAAAATAATATAAAGAGGTATAAAGAAACTAATATGATCATTAATTAAATAAATAAAAATTTAAATCGGGTTATTAATTAAAGCTTAGAAACACAAAGGGCGTAATTGAAAGTATTAAGACCTTAATTAGATAAAAAAGAAAAGTTCTGAATCAAAAATAAGATTTTTCTAAAATTTTAGGTTAAAACACAAATATCCCAAAATTAGGGGAAAAATATAATTTAAGAAAAAGTTTAGGAATTAAAATGTCAATTTTAACAAGTCTAAAGTTAAAATATAAGTTCTAACAATATTCTATGGTAAAAAGTGAAAAGTCTAGCAAATTGGGGGACAAAAACATGAATTTCAACAAGTCTAGAGTAAAAAATGTATTTTCCAGCAATGTTCTAGGAACAAAAATGCTAATTTACAGCAAGCTTAAAGGATGAAAAATAAATTTCAGTAAATATGTGGAGTCAAAAATAAGAATTACAGCAAGTTATGAGCAAAAATATAATTTCCAGCAAGATTGTAGGATAATAATGTAATTCCAGCAAAGTATAATGGCAAAAATAAAACTTCAGCAAGGTTGGGGGACAAGAATACAATTTCTCAGCAACACTAGAGACCAAATTACAAATTTTCAGCAACTTTCAAGGGCTAAAATACAATTCCAGCAATATTCTAGGGCCAAAATACAATTCCAGCAATGCAT
The DNA here is from genome assembly GCA_024721245.1 of Mitragyna speciosa. Classification (NCBI taxonomy): domain Eukaryota; kingdom Viridiplantae; phylum Streptophyta; class Magnoliopsida; order Gentianales; family Rubiaceae; genus Mitragyna; species Mitragyna speciosa. The sequence continues at coordinate 9,844 of JAMWEH010002165.1, forward strand.
GGGGGGTAAAAATGAAAACTAGAGCAAACCTAGGGGGTGAAAACATAATTTCAGCAAGATTTGAGGACAAATTCGCAATTTCAGCAAACTTAGAGGTATAGAATTGCAATTTCCAACACATATTAGAACCATATTGCAATTAATTTGGACTATAATTGAAAGGAATTACAGAATTCTAGGGTCAACTAAAATAAATAAGGACTTAAATAAAGTAAACTAAAGTATTGAAGGGCATAATCAAACAATTAAGAACCTAAGGGGGCAAAATGTAAATATATATAATCTGATGAAAATAATAAAAATAAATAACTAAAGAAAACTAACCAAAACTACGTTGTTTCATGTCAAAATGACGTAGTTTTGCCTAAGACTTCTTCTTCTTCTTCTTTTTTTCCCCGGCTCTCTCTCTCGTCGGTCTCTCTTCGGTCTCTCCTTAGTCTCTTCTCTCTTCGGTTTCTCTTTCTTTTCGATTTTGTTCTCTCCTCGGCCTCCCTCTCTTCGGTCTCCCTCTCTTCAGTCTCTCTCATCGGTCTCCCTCTCTTCGGTCTCCCTCTCTTCGGTATCTCTCTCTTCAGTCTCTCTTTCTTTTCGGTTTTGTTCTCTCCTCGGCCTCTCCTCTCTTCGGTTTTGTTTTCTCCTTGGCCTCTCCTTTCTTCGGTTTTGTTCTCTTCTTGGTCTTGTTCTCTCTTCGGCCTCCCTCTCTTCAGTCTCTCCTTCTTCGGTCTCTCCCTCTTCGGTATCTCTCTCTTCGGTATCTCTTCTTCTCACTCACTCTCTTTGATTTCGTTCTCTCTTCCTCTCACTCACTCTCTTCGGTCCGCCTCTCTCTCTCATCTTCACTCACTCTCTCCACATCTATATCCAGATCCTAAATCCTCTAAACCCATAGCAAAGCTACTAATAGTTAAACACAATTTCAAGATAATAGAAAGAAAAAGTTATACCCAAAGAACGGGAAGAAAGCTGAGAGACTACCTGTTTGGCCGAGGAGATGGCGGTGGTTCGGGGGAGGCTTTGAATGCAACGTGGAGTTGCTCTTGGTGAGGTAGCCGGCGGTAGGTGGTGGTGATTCTGTGATGGTGCAAATGGGGGTGGTCCGAGGCTGTTTGGACTAGTAGTTTTGGGTGCTTGATTCGTATGTGTATGTGTTTGCCTATGTAGATGGACGTGTGCGTGTGTATGTAACTGACTGTGTGTGTGTAGGTATGTGTAATGCGTGTTGGTGGATGGTGTGTGAAGATGGTTTGTGAGTGAACTGGTGTGTGTGATGTGTGTGTTTGTGAACTGGTGAGGGAGATGTCTGTGTGAGAGTTGTGTATCGTTGGTGAGCTCAAGGCAAAAAGAGCTTGTGAGTGTGTGCGGATGTTGAAGGGGTGTAGCAGGAATGAAAATGGCCTGTGATTCTTGTTTTGCCGAGAGATCAGAGGGAGAGAATTGTGAGTTGTGTGCAATGTGTGTCTATAAGAGCTGAGAGTTTGTGAGGGATTGTGTTTCAAAAATGATTCGATTTTTTAGTGCAAAAAACGTAGGATTGTGTGTGTAGGTTTGAATGTGATGATGAAGGTGGATGAAGAAGGAAAGAAATCTACCCAAAATCTCCTCAAATCTAGGTTTTTGCAGGGGGATTGATTTTTCTTTTCTCTGCTGCTGCGTGCAGCAGCTGCAGTAAAACTGCAGCTGCTGTAGCAGCTTTTTTTTTTTAATCTAAATAAATACTAAATAGTGTTGAAAAATTATGAAATTTTTATGAAAAATCTATAAATTCATAAAATGACATGTATAAAATTCTTGATACGAAAATTCTAATAATAAGAACATATTTGAATATGTGTCATATGTGACAAAATTATGAAAAGGAAAATAAAAATACTAAATGACCATTAAAAGTCACAAAATTTTTACACAAAATATATTATCACACAAAAATATGTATACTAAAATTTTCACTCAGAAATTTTAACATTTATGCATTCTTGGGAAACGTGCCCTTGCTAGGCAAAGAAGAAAAATTAAATAAATACCATACGTACTCTAAAAATCATGAAATTTTTTACAAAAAATTTATGAATATACAAAATGCACATATAAAATTTTTCACTTGAAAATTTTCATAAAAAGCGTGCATTGAAAAATGTGCCATTAAGTTAAAAAATATAAAAATTTTAAATAAATAATAAATGACTCCAAAAAATCATTAAAATTAGAAATAATGATAAAAATAGTAAAAATTATGTATTTAAGAAATAAAATAAAAATAAAATTATATTTACATGGATAAAATTACCATTTTGCCCCTGATACAACTAATTAGACATAATTTATGCAAAAGTTGCAATTAGCCCCCTGAAAAAATAAAAATATCCCTAAATGAAGTAAAGTACACATTTTTTTAAAGGGTGTGTCAAAATTTGGTGCTACAACGAGCACATAACGGATTCAAGCCATACGAATTAACCACATAATCAGAAAATTACCGAAGCATTTCTAGCATCTCTGTCACCCACGAAACCATTCCACCACCCCAAAACCACTTAGGTCCGAAACAAATTCTCAATCCCCTATCAGTATAGTCCCTAGCAAAAATTTCAAACCCTCCAACATCACAGCTCAACCTCTCCCCTGCTGTCACCACCATCCTCAAGATCCTTGCAACTCCAATTTCCAGCAACTCTCACAGTCACATATTGCCACTATCACCACCGGTTCAAGACACCAGAAATTGCCATAAATAGACCCACAACCCTCCTCCACCACCAGATACCATCAATCGTCCAAATTCAACCATTCATCACCAATTAAAACCACCCAAGCCAACAAGCCCCTGCCAGTAGCTCTACGCTACCACGCACCAACTCAAGGCCACAGCCCCCTTCCCCTGCTTTAAAGGGGAATTAATTGGGAGAAAACAATTGACCACAAATAGAGAGTAACAGGAGGAAATAGAGGTAGGGGGAAGATGAGAATCAGAGAGAAAAAGGGCTGAGAAATAGAGGAAAAGAACGACGAAAAGAAGAGGAGCGAAAGACAGAGAGAGAGAGAATCAGAGAGGGGAATTTCAGTGAAGAAAAGAGAGAAAAGGGAGGAGCAGAACAGAAGATAGAGGAGAACAATAAGCTAGAAGAGAACCAGAGAGAGGGCGTTCGTGAGAGAAAGAGAGAGAGAGAGAGAGAGGGAGAGGGGAACAACAGGAGAACGAAACCAAAGAGAGGGAGGAAGAGACATAGAACAGAAAGAGAATGAAGGGGATGAGAGAAAACATGGAAATCAGAAATGATGAAAAGAAGAAGGAGATGCGAGAGAGAAATAGAAAAAGAGATGTGAGAAAGAAAGGGAGATCAGCCAGCGAGAGTGAAGATAGGAAAAACAGAACCAAGGAGAGAAAAGATTAATGGAGAAGGATTTAGGGATTAGATTAATTTACTTCTGTTTGTTTCTTTCATTATTAGTTGTTGTGTTGATTGAATTCTAATTTAGATTAGTCTAGTTAGATTGAGTAATTAAAATAATATGTTAAGTTAGTTTAGTTAATTAATGTAGTTTTAGTTCAATTTAACATTTCTTGTTTATAGTGAATATTTACTGGTCAATCCTCATATTTTGAGAATATTATTATTACCCTCAAAGACTTTTTGGTCTTATACAAGTTAGGTCCTTAATTTCATATATTTACCACTTCCCCTTTTAGATTTTATATTCTTTTTTATAGTTTTGCTTCGACTTTTGACTGAAATTTATTGTTTTACCCCCCCCCAATTTACTTTAATTTTGCATTTTTACCCCTTTAGACTTTGTGAATTTTTAATTTTTACCCTTTAAAGTTTTATTGAAATTCATTTTTTAGTCCCCTTAGTTGCTAAATTTTACATGTTTACCTCAATTTATCCAATATTTCACATATTTTGTGCTTTACTCCTTTATATCGATGATACATTGACTGTGTGTGTTCATTTGTTAAGTATTTGTACCAGATCTTCAAAGAGGTATATCTTTTTCTCGTTAATTTTATCTTTATGTGCCCCAATATGCCTTTATGTGATTTTCATGCATGTTTCTTCATATATTCTTAGTTTACATGCTTTTTGCGTATTTATTTATTTTATGTTATTTAAATTCAAATTTTATTATTTTGGCAAAAAGTGTAATATTTTTGTATTTAGATAGTCAATGTAATAGTTAGGCTACATTTCTTATATTTTAGCAAAATCGTGTATTTAGATAGATAAATGTAATAGATAGGTAGTTTTTATGTTTTCACCCCTAAAAAATTGTAGCTAAATTCCGGTGTAATAGTTAGGGCTTGTGTGCTTTTGCGTGCTTACGTGCTTATTTGTTTTACCGATTTAATTAAGATTTTTGCATCTAGATATTATGCCTATGTGTTACGTGCTTCTATGTGCTCTTATGTGTCTTTTTATGTTTATTTGCTTTCAATTTATGTTTTATTATTTTGATTTATGTTTTATTAGTTCTTATTATTCTGTCACCACACTAGTCTAATGCTAGTTGTGACTTTATCGCTTTCCCGCTACTCCTACGCTAGTGGGAATCTCTAGAAAAGGGCTAGTCCAACGCTAGACCCTTAGGTCATTTTAGTATTAGTATCACTATTTGTGTGCATTTCACATCCCATTTCACATATTCTTAATTTCTTTCCCATTTTGCATGATTTTCTTATTATTATTATTATTATTATTATTATTTATTTTAACACATCTTCAAGTGCATGACATCTAGGTTTGCATTTCACTTAGAATTTAGATCATTTTGTGTGATCTGACAAGAAATAGTTGCCTACTTCCGTGGGAAGCAGTGTGGTATATGCCGTCTCCCCCTCCGTGAGTAAGAACATTCAGTCACGAGTTTATTAGTCCCCATACCGTTATGTTACATCTCCACTTTCTTGGACACTTATTATCTATATTACTATTTCTTTTTTCTTTTTGCATTTTATTTTGCTAGTTCACACTCGTGACTCCCTCGAGATCTCGACTCGGGTTTCGCAATTAATGCGATAATCTACTAAGCTCGACGGGACATGCTTGACCCTCCCGATACTCACATTTAGACTTTAGGATTTGCATTCATTTAGATACATCCGAACGTGATAGAACTTAAGTTAATTTATGAAAATTTGTGGTCAAAACCTCGCAACTAGCCTCTGCTAGGTAGAAATGGTGCCTTAGGCGCGAGCCTTTGCTTCCTTTCTTCAAATGTGACTTCCAGACCTTTTTCTCTCGTTTTTTGTAGACCGGAAGTCGGAAAAGAATTTTAAATGATTTTTCTAAAATTTTACTTTTGTTTTGTTAAACGATTTTTTCGAGTGACTTGGTACACCCTAACTCAGTACTCAAGTGGCGACTCCATTTTTAAAATAAAACTCTTTTTTCAAAATTAGTTGGCCAAAACTGTCACACTTTTAGTCCCTAGCTTTATTTTCTTTTCAAATACCATTTTTCTAAAATAACACTTTTTTACTAAAAGTTTCGATTTTTTCACACACGCACAGTTTTTGTTTTAAAACCTATCTTTTCAAAAGGGTCACCGGACCAGATCGCCTTCTCGGAGTGCGACGGTCAATGACCCCTACCGTGCTCATCGATTTTTGGACGTGACAGACTTCATTGCTCTTGACGGTAGCTTCCTTCTCCTTTGAATGTGGTTGTGATTATGACCAAATTTCATTACCTCTTTATTATGATGATTTATCATCCCCGTCTATTATCCACTTTCAATGTCTTCTATGTTGCTTTACCGCTTCAATTTAACGAACATTGGAATGTTATGATTTTTCTAATGTAAACAATTGGGTGTCTTTTTTGTTTTGTATTTTGAATTTTGTAATCATTCATGTGATTGTTCATACTTGTTGTGTATTTAAACAGTTTTACATGAACATAGGAAGCCAAGAACTGTTGTGTTTTCATCATTGAAAACTTGCTTTAGTAAGTAACAAATTAATTCCAGTTACGTATTTGTGCTCCAGTTGTAGGCCTTATACTTTTAAAGTTTATTTGATCTTAGTGTTGTGATGCAATTTTCTCTGTCGTGGCATGTTATAATAGCCACGTTATGGTTCGTCTAAAGTTTATTGGATCATAGTTGGCTGTACCCTGTGCATTTGGATGTAGGAAAATAGTCTTTAGTCAAGATCCTTCCAAGGTAATCTTCATGTATTCTATACTAGGATTTGCCCTATGTGCTGTAGCAATTAGTGGTTTTGAGATCTAATACCAGAAATTTTGAAGGGGTCATGAGAAATCTTATCATGAAACACACTAACACGCATGGCCAACCACTTCAAATAGGCCTAATAGGCAACTCGTGAGGCTTACAATTTATACAGGTAAATTGGTCCACTAAATTTTCTATAGTCAATTCGAAATCCTAACATAACTTCAATTAAAACTTTTAACTGAACACATAAATTTCTAAAGGTGGTTGCTTTAGTTGGAATTGCTGTTGAAGTCATGTAGTCATTTGTTAGGGAATAAATTTTATTCAAACAATTAAGGGCATTCCATGATCCATCCTAGTTGAGTAAGGTATCCCTGTTGGCTTGTTGCTTAGGTTATTTTTCAAGGTGTAAAAAGCCTACGATTGACATGCTATTAATGCATATATCATTTAAAGTCAAAAGAACGCTATTAGTGTTTGTGTTTTAACCTTTCTGTGTATGTTTATTTCTTGCCTCTTCCTATAAATTCCAATAGCGTTTCTTTAGTCTTTGTGAATTTCTTAGGTTCTGCAAATGTTAATTGACAATGGATCATTATAGGTCAATATTTCAGAGATATGGGGTACAATGTCAATTTGATGGCGGATGTCCCGTTGGGCCGAATCGTTGCTTAGATTACAGGCCATCTGGTAATTTTTCCTGCCATGCTGCTGCAACGGCATGCAGGTCGTTAGTAAAAACTAATATATGATGCTTTTTCGTGTTTTCTTTCCTGCCATATTTTCCCAGTGCTATTTTTTTGAATGAATTACTATGTTTTGAGGTAGTCACTAAAAGTGTGAATTCGTTGTATTGGAAAGCAGAACGTCTCATGTTATATCAGTGCTTTCAGCAATTTGGCCCACATATTTTCCCACACCTCTCCAAAGCAGCTTTTGTAATGATTTTTGTGCAGATGGTGAAACTATTGAATTCTCTAAGCATCCTGCTGATTGTTCTCATTTATGACATGCTCAAACATATTTTGAGATGAAAGGGATTCAAAAATCTATAGGTGGAAGTCTCTGACCTCCTAAGAAGGAACAATTAAGTGTAGCTTGTTAGATTTCGACTAGAAGCATATCTCTTTCAATTTATTGAATTTCTTGATTACAGAATTTGCTTTGAAGGTATACTGAATCTCAATGCATTGTTCTCCTTGTCTTGGATAATTTAGAACTTGCAGATTATTGGAGATCAAGAGGAAGTCCTTATAATAATGGATGTATTCTTTTATCCCATGTTTTTGGCCGCTCAATAATGGAAACAAATTGTAAAGTTAAGCTTTGTGTTTTATGTTTCTAGGGATTGAATTTGATTGAATTTCTCTTGGGTCAATTTTATGACAAGCTCTTTAACAGTCATTACTACATATCATTCACTAATACAACTTTTCCTGATCGAAAGGACTTGAAAAATATTGGTAATATTTGTGGTCAAACGTTGTTTAGAATCAACATTATGTTGATTTCTAGTCAATTCTCCTTTTAGGGCAGAAATGCGTGCAAATAGTGGATTCCCTACTTATCTAGCAAGCACCTTTGGTATACTTCTATAAGTGCACTAGAAAAGTTTCTCAATCCTGCCATGCCCGCAACCTTAGCGTTGTCTAGGTAAAACTATTTAGTGAACATCCACTTCCACCAATTTATAAAGAATACTCCCATCTATTTTTACTATGTTGTTTCTTGTAAATATTTGTCTTTCTACTTATGATCCAAATGCTGTTGTACTCTTTTTGACGCTCGTGTTCCAAGGCACTCAAGCCTTTCTACAGAAAGTTTGATTCAGATTTTGTTGACGCCAGGACTAAAGCTCATGAGGTGTTGCAAAGCGAAAGATGAATGAAATTATGCGAGTATGTCATTTGTTCGTTTCATTTTTTACGATGATTAAATTTGAAAAGGATAAGATTTTTGTTATACTTTGTATTCATGAGGAAGCCATGATCACGAATCTAAACTCCCCTATCTATTTGAGTAACGCGAACCATATTTTAAGCAGTAATCTATGCTATTTACAGACTATATTTATTCAAACAAATAACTTTTTTGCTTTTTTTTTTGTGAACCTACGTTTGCATTGCAATACAATTTCATGCGCATCTTTTGAGAATTTCAAACCCCTTTAGTGGGCATCCTCACGCGTCACGTGAGGCTTAACCACTAGTCTTTACTATAATAAAATAGGCCAACACACAGTAGATGGGTGTTTCGTCTCGCATCCTTTATGGGTATTTTGTTTATTGTCAAGCCTATTTTTGTCAATTCAGCACCCATGTTCCTTTGTTTTTCCCGCCACACTGTCTCTCATTTTTAGCTAGCGGTGCCGATAAACTTCCTATTTCAACGATGGATAGAAGTTTGAGTCATACTTATCTTGCCATCTATTTCCATGCCCATGAATAACACAGATCTTCTTAAGATCGCTGCTCTTCCTTCATTTTGGTAAAGGCCTAAAGCAGTGGTTATCAATTTTTCTTTGCTATTGCTGGTTATTTCCTGTCACTTTTTTTTTTTTGGGTTCTCCAATTCTTCTTGCATTTTGTTGTCGGCTTCTTTTTATATTGGTTGCATGTTAAAGATTCATTGTGCTGGATCTACCTACCCAACTGTTTTTTTTTTTTTTTTTTTTTTGTGTTGCTAAACTAAAAACTAAGAGAAGCCTTGGAATTAATCAATGAAGCTTTACTCCTATCTATGTTTACTCAAAAAGTATGAGCTTGATCACTTTAGATATTGATTGGAATTATTGAGCTAGCAAGAAAGGCATAGTCTTTAGTTTGCAAATATAATTAATTGTAAAATTAGCAAAATATTTTTAGCTCAAAGATGATCTACGGCCAAGTTGGATTGGTTCTTTAGCAAGTTGAAGGCCCAAAAGTTTAGGCATTTTTCATAAATATTTGTAGATTGAGTGAGAGTAAGCACAAAATCTATAGAAAAAGAGCTAGATTTGTTGTAAAATGACGAAGACATTTGGAAAACCTTTATAACTTTTAAGTTCTTCAACTTAAAATACATGTTTCTGTGTTTGTCTCTATCCTTTTATTTTGTGTCTCTATCGATTGAGTTGGAAAGGATCCTTAAAAGCTTTGTGGATTATCAATTACATCCAACTT
>JAMWEH010001086.1:0-23242 GCA_024721245.1 Mitragyna speciosa
AGGTTTAGTCTAAATTTTCCTAATATAACCCTAAGATTTTATCATATTTGGATGCAACTATATGAATGCAAATCTAGTCCTAAAAAATAGGTATCGTTACGGGACAAAATATTCCATTGAGGTTTGGTCGGGATTATCGCATTAATTGCGAAACCCGAGTCTAGACCTCGATGGAGTCACGAGTATAGATGCAAAATGGAATGCAAAAGAAAAGGAAAATAGTAATATAGATAGTAAGTGAACAAAGAAAGTGGGGATGCAACATAATGGGTACGGGGAATTAATAAACTCGTGACTAACTAATTCTACTCACAGAGAGGGCATGTACGCCACCGCTTCCCACATGGGTAGATGACTATTTCTAGTCGAATCACACAAATGACCTGAGATTCTATGTGTAGTGGAATCTAAATATTATGCACTAAACATATGTTTAAAATAGATAATAAGTGATAATAATACATAAAAACCATACAAAAATTAAAAAAAAGGCCTAAAAAAGAGAAAATTTGTGTGAAATGAGATGAGATGCACACGAGAAATGATTTTAATACTAAAATGACCTAAAGGCCTAGCATTGGACTAGCCTATTTTCTATAAATTCTCCACTAGCGTTGGACTAGTGAAAAAATCGGAATTAACCACAACTAGCGTTGGACTAGTGTGGCGACGATACACATATATTACAAACAAATAAGTAAATAAATAAATAAAACATAGATTAAAGCAATAATCACATAAAAGCAGATAATAGCACATAGGAGCACATAGCACACAAGCATAATATTCTAATGCAAAGTCCTAGGGAAAGCGAATAAAACACATAAGCACATAGCACATAAGAGCCCTAACTATTACATCGGAGAAAAACCTAATTACAATATAAAATGGAAAAAGATAATCAAAATAGCCTATCTAACCTATCTATTACATTTTCTATCTAAAATACACTAGATTTTGTTAAATAGATAAATATAAACTATCTATTACATTTTTTCGAATAATTAAAGTTTAAATTCAAGTAAACAACATGAAATAAATAAATGTTCACACATGAATAAAAATTATAAGCACAAAGAGATATATAAAAAAAAAACATATAGAAAAACACATAGGAGCACGTAGGAGCATATAAAGAGACATTGAAAGAGTAATAGAGGTACCTCCCATCCAAAGACTTGGTATCAATACTAACAAAACGAATAAACATGTCAAGGTGCCAATATTTTGGATAAACAAAATCATAAAGTCAATAATGCAATATTAACCACTATAATCAAGGGTTAAAATGCAAGGGAATTATAATAACAACAACAAATAAAAAGTTAACAGCACTAACTGAGCATTTAAAAATATATGTTTAATTTAAATAAAGAAAATACAATAATATGTAATTAAACTTTTAACACAATGCATAAAAACACCAAAATAATATAAAGAGGTATAAAGAAATTAATATGATCATTAATTAAATAAATAAAAATTTAAATCGGGTTATTAATTAAAGCTTAGAAACACAAAGGGCGTAATTGAAAGTATTAAGACCTTAATTAGATAAAAAAAGAAAAGTTCCGAATCAAAAATAAGATTTTTCTAAAAATTTTAGGTTAAAACACAAATATCCCAAAATTAGGGGAAAAATATAATTTAAGAAAAAGTTTAGGAATTAAAATGTCAATTTTAACAAATCTAAAGTTAAAATATAAGTTCTAACAATATTCTGTGGTAAAAAGTGAAAAGTCTAGCAAATTGGGGGACAAAAACATGAATTTGAACAAGTCTAGAGTAAAAAATGTATTTTCCAGCAATGTTCTAGGAACAAAAATGCTATTTACAGCAAGCTTAAAGGATGAAAAATAAATTTCAGTAAATATGTGGAGTCAAAAATAAGAATTACAGCAAGTTATGAGCAAAAATATAATTTCCAGCAAGATTGTAGGATAATAATGTAATTCCAGCAAAGTATAATGGCAAAAATAAAACTTCAGCAAGGTTGGGGGACAAGAATACAATTTCCTAGCAACACTAGAGACCAAATTACAAATTTTCAGCAACTTTCAAGGGCTAAAATACAATTCCAGCAATATTCTAGGGCCAAAATACAATTCCAGCAATGCATGGGGGGTAAAAATGAAAACTAGAGCAAGCCTAGGGGGTGAAAACATAATTTCAGCAAGATTTGAGGACAAATTCGCAATTTCAGCAAACTTAGAGGTATAGAATTGCAATTTCCAACACATATTAGAACCATATTGCAATTAATTTGGATATAATTGAAAGGAATTACAGAATTCTAGGGTCAACTAAAATAAATAAGGACTTAAATAAAGTAAACTAAAGTATTGAAGGGCATAATCAAACAATTAAGAACCTAAGGGGGCAAAATGTAAATATATATAATCTGATGAAAATAATAAAAATAAATAACTAAAGAAAACTAACCAAAACTACGTCGTTTCATGTCAAAACGACGTAGTTTTGCCTAAGACTTCTTCTTCTTCTTCTTCTTTTTCCCTGGCTCTCTCTCTCGTCGGTCTCTCTTCGGTCTCTCCTAGGTCTCTTCTCTCTTCGGTTTCTCTTTCTCTTCGATTTTGTTCTCTCCTCGGCCTCCCTCTCTTCGATCTCCCTCTCTTCAGTCTCTCTCATCGGTCTCCCTCTCTTCGGTCTCCCTCTCTTCGGTATCTCTCTCTTCAGTCTCTCTTTCTTTTCAGGTTTTGTTCTCTCCTCGGCCTCTCCTCTCTTCGGTTTTGTTTTCTCCTTGGCCTCTCCTCTCTTCGGTTTTGTTCTCTCCTTGGTCTTGTTCTCTCTTCGGCCTCTCTCTCTTCAGTCTCTCCTTCTTCGGTCTCTCCCTCTTCGGTATCTCTCTCTTCGGTATCTCTTCTTCTCACTCACTCTCTTCGATTTCGTTCTCTCTTCCTCTCACTCACTCTCTTCGGTCCGCCTCTCTCTCTCGTCTTCACTCACTCTCTCCACATCTATATTCAGATCCTAAATCCTCTAAACCCATAGCAAAGCTACTAATAGTTAAACACAATTTCAAGATAATAGAAAGAAAAAGTTATACCCAAAGAACGGGAAGAAAGCTGAGAGACTACCTGTTTGGCCGAGGAGATGGCAGGTGGTTCGGGGGAGGCTTTGAATGCAAGCTTGGAGTTGCTCCTGGTGAGGTAGCCGGCAGGTAGGGTGGTGGTGATTCTGTGATGGTGCAAATGGGGGTGGTCCGAGGCTGTTTGGACTAGTAGTTTTGGGTGCTTGATTCGTATGCGTATGTGTTTGTCTGTGTAGCTGGACGTGTGCGTGTGTATGTAACTGACTGTGTTTGTGTAGGTATGTGTAATGCGTGTTGGTGGATGGTGTGTGAAGATGGTTTGTGAGTGAACTGGTGTGTGTGATGTGTGTGTTTGTGAACTGGTGAGGGAGATGTCTATGTGAGAGTTGTGTATCGTTGGTGAGCTCAAGGCAAAAAGAGCTTGTGAGTGTGTGCGGATGTTGAGGGGTGTAGCAGGAATGAAAATGGTCCTGTGATTCTTGTTTTGCTGAGAGATCAGAGGGAGAGAATTGTTAGTTGTGTGCAATGTGTGTCTATAAGAGCTGAGAGTTTGTGAGGGATTGAGTTTAAAAAATGATCCGATTTTTTAGTGCAAAAAATGTAGGATTGTGTGTGTAGGTTTGAATGTGATGATGTAGGTGGATGAAGAAGGAAAGAAATCTACCCAAAATCTCCTCAAATCTGGTTTTTGCAGGGGGATTGATTTTTCTTTTCTCTGCTGCTGCGTGCAGCAGCTACAGTAAAACTGCAGCTGCTGTAGCAGCTTTTTTTTTTTAATCTAAATAAATAGTAAATAATGTTGAAAAATTATGAAATTTTTATGAAAAATCTATAAATTCATAAAATACATGTATAAAATTTTTTATACGAAAATTCTAATAAGAACATATTTGAATATGTGTCATATGTGACAAAATTATGAAAAGAAAAATAAAAATATTAAATGACCATTAAAAGTCACAAAATTTTTACACAAAATATATTATCACACAAAAATATGTATACTAAAATTTTCACTCAGAAATTTTAACATTTATGCATTCTTGGGAAACATACCCTTGCTAGGCAAAGAAGAAAAATTAAATAAATACCATACGTACTCTAAAAATCATGAAATATTTTTACACAAAATTTATGAATATACAAAATGCACATATAAAATTTTTCACTTGAAAATTTTCATAAAAAGCGTGCAATGAAAAATGTGCCATTAAGTTAAAAAATATAAAATTTTTAAATAAATAATAAATGACTCAAAAAATCATTAAAATTAGAAATAATGATAAAAATAGTAAAATTATGTATTTAAGAAATAAAATAAAAATAAAATTATATTTACATGATAAAATTACCATTTTGTCCCTAATACAACTAATTAGACATAATTTATGCAAAAGTTGTAATTAGCCCCCTGAAAAAATAAAAATATCCCTAAATGAAGTAAAGTACACATTTTTTAAAGGGTGTGTCAAAATTTGGTGTCTACAACGAGCACATAACGGATTCAAGCCATACAAATTAACCACATAATCAGAAAATCACCGAAGCATTTCTAGCATCTCTGCTACCCACGAAACCATTCCACCGCCCCAAAACCACTTAGGTTCGAAACAAATTCTCAATCCCCTATCAGTATAGTCCCTAGCAAAAATTTCAAACCCTCCAACATCACATCTCAACCTCTCACCTACTGTCACCACCATCCTCAAATCTTTGCAACCCCAATTTCCAGCAACTCTCACAATCACATATCGCCACTATCACCACCGGTTCAAGACACCAGAAATTGCCATAAATAGACCCACAACCCTCCTCCACCACCAGATACCATCAATCGTCCAAATTTAACCATTCACCACCAATTAAAACCACCCAAGCCAACAAGCCCCTGCCAGTAGCTCTACGCTGTCACGCACCAACTCAAGGTCACAGCCCCCTTCCCCTGCTTTAAAGGGGAATTAATTGGGAGAAAACGATTGACCACAAATAGAGAGTAACAGGAGGAAACAGAGGTAGGGGGAAGATGAGAATCAGAGAGAAAAAGGGCTGAGAAAGAGAGGAAAAGAACGACGAAAAGAAGAGGAGCGAAAGATAGAGAGAGAGAGAAATTAGAGAGGGGAATTTCGGTGAAAAAAAGAGAGAAAAGGGAGGAGCAGAACAGAAGATAGAGGAGAACAATAAGCTAGAAGAGAACCAGAGAGAGGGCATTCGTGAGAGAGAGAGAGAGAGAGAGAGAGAGAGAGAGAGAGAGAGAGGGAGAGGGGAACAATAGGAGAACGAAACCAAAGAGAGGGAGGAAGAGACATAGAATAGAAAGAGAATGAAGGGGATGAGAGAAAACATGGAAATCAGAAATGATGAAAAGAAGAAGGAGATGCGAGAGAGAAATAGAGAAAGAGATGTGAGAAAGAAAGGGAGATCAGCCAGCGAGAGTGAAGATAGGAAAAACAGAACCAAGAGAGAAAAGATGAATGGAGAAGGGTTTAGGGATTAGATTAATTTACTTTTGTTTGTTTCTTTCATTATTAGTTGTTGCGTTGATTGAATTCTAATTTAGATTAGTCTAGTTTAGATTGAGTAATTAAAATAATATGCTAAGTAGTTTAGTTAATTAATGTAGTTTTAGTTCAATTTAACATTTCTTGTTTATAGTGAATATTTACTGGTCAATCCTCATATTTTGAGAATATTATTATTACCCTCAAAGACTTTTTGGTCTTATACAGTTAGGTCCTTAATTTCATATATTTACCACTTCCCCTTTTAGATTTTATATTCTTTTTTATATTTTGCTTCACTTTTGACTGAAATTTATTGTTTTACCCCCCCAATTTACTTTAATTTTGCATTTTTACCCCTTTAGACTTTGTGAATTTTTAATTTTTACCCTTTAAAGTTTTATTGAAATTCATTTTTTAGTCCCCTTAGTTGCTAAATTTTACATGTTTACCTCAATTTATCCAATATTTACATATTTTGTGCTTTACTCCTTTATATCGTGATACATTGACGTGTGTGTTCATTTGTTAAGTATTTGTACCAGATCTTCAAAGAGGTATATCTTTTTCTCGTTAATTTTATCTTTATGTGCCCCAATATGCCTTTATGTGATTTTCATGCATGTTTCTTCATATATTTCTTAGTTTACATGCTTTTTGTGTATTTATTTATTTTATGTTATTTAAATTCAAATTTTATTATTTTGGCAAAAAGTGTAATATTTTTGTATTTAGATAGTCAATGTAATAGTTAGGCTACATTTCTTATATTTTAGCAAAATCGTGTATTTAGATAGATAAATGTAATAGATAGGTAGTTTTATGTTTTCACCCCTAAAAAATTGTAGTTAAATTCCCCGGTGTAATAGTTAGGGCTTGCGTGCTTTTGCGTGCTTACGTGCTTATTTGTTTTACCGATTTAATTAAGATTTTTGCATCTAGATATTATGCCTATATGTTACGTGCTTCTATGTGCTCTTATGTGTCTTTTTATGTTTATTTGCTTTCAATTTATGTTTTATTATTTTGATTTATGTTTTATTAGTTCTTATTATTCTGTCACCACACTAGTCCAATGCTAGTTGTGACTTTATCGCTTTCCCGCTACTCCAACGCTTGTGGGAATCTCTAGAAAAGGCTAAGTCCAACGCTAGACCCTTAGGTCATTTTAGTATTAGTATCACTATTTGTGTGCATTTCACATCCCATTTCACATATTCGTAATTTCTTTCCATTTTGCATGATTTTATTATTATTATTATTATTATTTATTTTGACACATCTTCAAGTGCATGACATCTAGGTTGCATTTCACTTAGAATTTAGATCATTTTGTGTGATCTGACTAGAAATAGTTGCCTACTCACGTGGGAAGCAGGTGGTGTATATGCCGTTCTCCCCCTCCGTGAGTAAGAACATTCAGTCACGAGTTATTAGTCCCCCATATCCTATTATGTTACATCTCCACTTTCTTGGACACTTACTATCTATATTATTTTCCTTTTTCTTTTTCTTTTTGCATTTTATTTTGTATTCACACTCAGTGACTCCCTCGAGATCTCGACTCGGGTTTCGCAATTAATGCGATAATCCTTACTAAGCCTCGACGGGACATGCCTGACCCTCCCGATACTCACATTTAGACTTAGGATTTGCATTCATTTAGATACATCCGAACGTGATAGAACTTAAAGTTAATTTAGAAAATTTTGGTCAAAACCTCGCAACTAGCCTCTGCTAGGTAGAAATGGTGCCTTAGGCAGCGAGCCTTTGCCTTCCCTTTCTTCAAATGTGACTTCCAGACCTTTTTTCTCTCGTTTTTTGTAGACCAGAAGTCGGAAAAGAATTTTAAATGATTTTTCTAAAATTTTACTTTTGTTTTGTTAAACGATTTTTTCGAGTGACTTGGTACACCCTAACTCAGTACTAAGTGGCGACTCCATTTTTAAAATAAAACCCTTTTTTCAAAATTAGTTGGCCAAAACTGTCACACTTTTAGTCCTAGCTTTATTTTCTTTTCAAATACCATTTTTCTAAAATAACACTTTTTTACTAAAAGTTCGATTTTTTCACACACGCACAGTTTTTGTTTTTAAAACCTATCTTTTCAAAAGGGTCACCGGACCAGATCGCCTTCTCGGAGTGCGACGGTCAATGACCCCTATCGTGCTCATCGATTTTTGGACGTGACAGACTTCATTGCTCTTGACGGTAGCTTCCTTCTCCTTTGAATGTGGTTGTGATTATGACCAAATTTCATTACCTCTTTATTATGATGATTTATCATCCCCAGTCTATTATCCACTTTCAATGTCTTCTATGTTGCTTTACCGCTTCAATTTAACGAACATTGGAATGTTATGATTTTTCTAATGTAAACAATTGGGTGTCTTTTTTGTTTTGTATTTTGAATTTTGTAATCATTCATGTGATTGTTCATACTTGTTGTGTATTTAACAGTTTTACATGAACATAGGAAGCCAAGAACTGTTGTGTTTTCATCATTGAAAACTTGCTTTAGTAAGTAACAAATTAATTCCAGTTACGTATTTGTGCTCCAGTTGTAGGCCGTTATACTTTTAAAGTTTATTTGATCTTAGTGTTGTGATGCAATTTTCTCTTGTCGTGGCATGTTATAATAGCCACGTTATGGTTCGTCTAAAGTTTATTGGATCATAGTTGGCTGTACCCTTGTGCATTTGGATGTAGGGAAAATAGTCTTTAGTCAAGATCCTTCCACGGTAATCTTCATGTATTCTATACTAGGATTTGCCCTATGTGCTGTAGCAATTAGTGGGTTTTGAGATCTAATACCAGAAATTTTGAAGGGGTCATGAGAAATCTATCATGAAACACACTACACGCATGGCCAACACTTCAAATATGCTAATGGCAAGCTCGTGAGGCTTCAATTTATACAGGTAAATTGGTCACTAAATTTTCTATAGTCAATTCTAACTCCTAACATAACTTCAATTAAAACTTTTACTGAACACAAAATTTCTAAAGGTGGTTGCTTTAGTTGGATTATGTTGAAGTCAATGTAGTCATTTTTTTTGGGAATAAATTTTATTCAAACAATTAAGGGCATTCCATGATCCATCCTGTTGAGTAAGGTATCCTGTTGGCTTGTTGCTTAGGTTATTTTTCAAGTGTTAAAAAATCCTACGATTGACATGCTATTAATGCATATATCCATTTAAAGTCAAAGAACGCTATTAGTGTTTGTGGTTTTAACCTTTCTGTGTATTTTTATTTCTTGCCTCTTCCTATAAATTACAATAAGCGTTTCTTTATCTTTGTGAATTTCTTAGGTTCTGCAAATGTTAATTGACATGGATCATTATAGGTCAATATTTCAGAGATATGGGGTACAATGTCAATTTGATGGCGGATGTCCCGTTGGGCCGAATCGTTGCTTAGATTACAGGCCATCTGGTAATTTTTCCTGCCATGCTGCTGCAACGGCATGCAGGTCGTTAGTAAAAACTAATATATGATGCTTTTTCAGTGTTTTCTTTCCTGCCATATTTTCCCAGTGCTATTTTTTTGAATGAATTACTATGTTTTGAGGTAGTCACTAAAAGTGTGAATTCGTTGTATTGGAAAGCAGAACGTCTCATGTTATATCAGTGCTTTCAGCAATTTGGCTCCACATATTTTCCCACACCTCTCCAAAGCAGCTTTTGTAATGATTTTTGTGCAGATGGTGAAACTATTGAATTCTCTAAGCATCCTGCTGATTGTTCTCATTTATGACATGCTCAAACATATTTTGAGATGAAAAGGATTCAAAAATCTATAGGTGGGAAGTCTCTGACCTCCTAAGAAGAACAATTAGTGTAGCTTGTTAGATTTCGACTAGAAGCATATCTCTTTCAATTTATTTAATTTCTTGATTACAGAATTTGCTTTGAAGGTATACTGAATCTCAATGCATTGTTCTCCTTGTCTTGGATAATTTAGAACTTGCAATTATTGGAGATCAAGAGGAGTCCTTATAAATAATGGATGTTCTTTTATCCCATGTTTTTGCCGCTCAATATGGAACAAATTGTAAAGTTAAGCTTTGTGTTTATGTTTCTAGGATTGAATTTGATTGAATTTCTCTTGGGTCAATTTTATGACAAGCTCTTTAACATTCATTACTACATATCATTCACTAATACAACTTTTCCTGATCGAAAGGATTGAAAATATTGGTAATATTTGTGGTCAAACGTTGTTTAGAATCAACATTATGTTGATTTCTATCAATTCTCCTTTTTAGGCAGAAATGCATGCAAATAGTGGATTCCCTACTTATCTAGCAGCACCTTTGGTATACTTCTATAAGTGCACTAGAAAAGTTTCTCAATCCTGCCATGCCCGCAACCTTAGCGTTGTCTAGGTAAAACTATTTAGTGAACATCCACTTCCACCAATTTATAAAGAATACTCCCATCTATTTTTACTATGTTGTTTCTTGTAAATATTTGTCTTTCTACTTATGATCCAAATGCTGTTGTACTCTTTTTGACGCTCGTGTTCCAAGGCACTCAAGCCTTTCTACAGAAAGTTTGATTCAGATTTTGTTGACGCCAGGACTAAAGCTCATGAGGTGTTGCAAAGCGAAGATGAATGAAATTATGCGAGTATGTCATTTGTTCGTTTCATTTTTTACGATGATTAAATTTGAAAAGGATAAGATTTTTGTTATACTTTGTATTCATGAGGAAGCCATGATCACGAATCTAAACTCCCCTATCTATTTTGAGTAACGCGAACCATATTTTAAGCAGTAATCTATGCTATTTACAGACTATATTTATTCAAACAAATAACTTTTTTGCTTTTTTTTTTGTGAACCTACGTTTGCATTGCAATACAATTTCATGCGCATCTTTTGAGAATTTCAACCCCTTTAGTGGGCATCCTCACGCGTCACGTGAGGCTTAACCACTAGTCTTTACTATAATAAAATAGGCCAACACACAGTAGATGGTGTTTCGTCTCGCATCCTTTATGGGTATTTTGTTTATTGTCAAGCCTATTTTTGTCAATTCAGCACCCATGTTCCTTTGTTTTTCCCGCCACACTGTCTCTCATTTTTAGCTAGCGGTGCCGATAAACTTCCTATTTCAACGATGGATAGAAGTTTGAGTCATACTTATCTTGCCATCTATTTCCATGCCCATGAATAACACAGATCTTCTTAAGATCGCTGCTCTTCCTTCATTTTGGTAAAGGCCTAAAGCAGTGGTTATCAATTTTTCTTTGCTATTGCTGGTTATTTCCTGTCACTTTTTTTTTTTTGGGTTCTCCAATTCTTCTTGCATTTTGTTGTCGGCTTCTTTTTTATATTGGTTGCATGTTAAAGATTCATTGTGCTGGATCTACCTACCCAACTGTTTTTTTTTTTTTTTTTTTTGTGTTGCTAAACTAAAAACTAAGAGAAGCCTTGGAATTAATCAATGAAGCTTTACTCCTATCTATGTTTACTCAAAAAGTATGAGCTTGATCACTTTAGATATTGATTGGAATTATTGAGCTAGCAAGAAAGGCATAGTCTTTAGTTTGCAAATATAATTAATTGTAAAATTAGCAAAATATTTTTAGCTCAAAGATGATCTACGGCCAAGTTGGATTGGTTCTTTAGCAAGTTGAAGGCCCAAAAGTTTAGGCATTTTTCATAAATATTTGTAGATTGAGTGAGAGTAAGCACAAAATCTATAGAAAAAGAGCTAGATTTGTTGTAAAATGACGAAGACATTTGGAAAACCTTTATAACTTTTAAGTTCTTCAACTTAAAATACATGTTTCTGTGTTTGTCTCTATCCTTTTATTTTGTGTCTCTATCGATTGAGTTGGAAAGGATCCTTAAAAGCTTTGTGGATTATCAATTACATCCAACTTTATTAAAAACACCTTTAATGCTAGCCCAAGGAGAATGGAACTTTAATTCTGCTAAAAGAAAAAACACCGTAACGAAAGAGACACTTTCTAGCACGAAAAAAATGCCTCCATGATAATGAAAGAGACATTTTTACACCTTTCCCATGTTTGACATACTTAGGATCCATTCTTTTTCTTGGTCATTTGGTTTTCATGCATGCCATTTAGTAACTGATAATGGGTATTGGTGTTTTAGCTTAGTTACATTATGGCTGTCAATTTTGTCAAAAGCAGTTGAAGGACTAGTGTTCCATCAAGTGCTCAAGATTTTATTTCCTCTCATCTCCTACATGTTAAAAGGAAGAGGACTCTTGCCATTTTTACTCTTTTTAGTGGTTTTTTGTTTTTCTGTTGTTTTCTTCTTTTTTCCTATTTATTGTTGGTGGCAAAGAATCATCACATTTAGTGCCAACTTTGATTGGAAATCAACGCCATTGAGAATAAGATTGATAGATTTCTTGCTAGGATTTTGGTCAATAAGCCATTCTTCTTGTCTTGTTATGGGTTGGGCCTAAATTTGATGGAGGCTTTATTCTAAATCTTAGGAGACATTGTGGCTTTCTCCTAAATCCAAGTACATGTTGTGAGACGATTTTGTGAAAATTTCTACTCACTACTACTTGGTCATGTTTTGAAATCATGCACATAAAAAACATACATATTCTATTCTTTTAATTTCTTTTAACTTGTACGATTTAAAGTCTCCCTTTGATAGGAAAAAAAGTAGTGTACATATTTAAAGATACAATCTATTTAGACATACAAATTCTCGCATGACTTGAAGAAAAGATATGTGAAAATTTTGAAACTCAAATGGTGAGGAATATCTGTTGACAATCCAAACTTGATTATAAGATTATTCATTCAAGTAAATAAAAACATCTAGTATATGAAAAGTTATATGCTTCATTGGGCACCCTCTTGCCTAGAAAGTTATAAAATATTCATATTGCTTGGTGACCATCACATGATATCATGTGTGATGTTAACTGCTGTTGCATGAATGAATGCCATGCAAAAAACTATAGCTGCTGGTACGCAATGCTGAAATGCTGAATTTAGCACAAAATATAAGTCCTTATTTGACTTATATATTGTTGAATTTTATATTTTCATATGTGAAGATGTATATTTAAGCAAATACACAATATGTTTCGCGTTTGGATGTGAATTGATTTCAATGTTAGAATGGATGTGAACTTGGTAACGCTTTCAAGAACTTTATCATTTTCAATATTCTACCATAAATTGATTTTAGTCACATAAATTCCAGCAAATTAGTTGTTTTCGTCAATATATTAAGGTGTAGGTTCTTATATATAAGAAAAAAAAATATTATTCACAATAGACTTATTCGAAGCTCATGTACTATGCTCAGCCGTTGTAAACTTCTTTAAAAGAGAGATAAAATGTCCATAAAAATAGTCAAAAAATCATTGTTCTTGTGAGACTGAATTTTTTACAGCGATATTCAAGTTACATATGCTTGTCATTCCTGTGTGATGTTAAATGTTGGTTTCCTTCTATTTCCAATTTCAGCCGAGCTTGATAGTTGCTTATATTTTGTGTTGGAAGGAATAGGTGTAGGTTTCACTCTCTTATTCTGAAGCTACTACCAGGAACCTCTCTTTTGATGAAGTAAATCATGTTCTAGAGCCGTTATCATGTATTCTTTGAATATATGCTTCTTCGGTCACACATTATGCTTATATTCCTCCTTGTGCGATTGAGACAGTCCATGCCTTCGATCTTTAAGGGACTATATTCTCAAGATTGCAATTTTTCAAAGCATTTTTGAGATTTTGAAAGATTTTCTTTGTTACTAATTGCAACAAGCTGAAGATTCATTACATCATTCCTTATTTCCAACTAGGGGTGGGCAAAAAAACGTGTCGACCCCAAAAACCCACATGATTCGATCCAATCTGATCTGAAAAATAGGGTACTCAAACCGTCTTTCTCTCAGCGGGGCAAACTAGAGTGCGATACTGAAAAATTTAGAGTCGGATACAAATCAAGAAAATAAAAGCTCGTGGGTACCTGATCCAACCCCATGTTATATTATATAAATATTAAAAAATATATGGACCTTATTATAATTTTATTAAAAGTATATGGACTGGACGTCCATTATCTCGTCCACATACTTTCTGGAGTTAACCGGACGTCCACTATATCCTCCGCTATCTCATCTGCATACTTTCTGGAATTAATCGGTCGTCCGCTTCATCCTTTGGTGCGTCCGCTTGGTTGTCCGCTTCACTTTTTATTTTCTATTTTGACTTTTTTTGTTCCTAATTAATTTTACTGCAAATACACCTTGGTAGAACATTAGTATATATTATTAGTAGTTTGTTAATCATCAAAATCAAGATGAATTGAGACTATAGTATCATCAATTTTGCTTATAAGCTTTCAATTAGTAACATGAATTAGTAGACATTTACAATTGTTTTGGAAATTAAAGAAGTCAGGAGAATTTCGGAAGATCTTGGTATATGATTTTGTATTCTAGTCATTACAATTTTCAATCTAAAAAAAAATAAGGGCGGGTTGGGTACCCTGTGACCCGACCTTATTTTCGGGTACCCAAGGACCGGGCACCGAAGGACCAGGTACCCGAGAGCATTAGAGTCGGGTTAAGATAAAAAAATTACTAACCCGACAGGTTAAAATCGAGTCAGCCAAATCCTTTTAGAGGTGGGTACCCAACTCATACCCACCCCTATTTACAACAAATAGAAACATATTTAAGTTACATAATTCGATAATTATTACACCACTTGTGCAATCCGTCAACCCAATGTATTTTATATTCAACTAATATTGATGATGGATTTCATGATTTATTGATCTTTTTTTGGTAGTATACGTTAGTTTTTTGTATTTTACGATTCTTGTATGACACAACCTAGGACAATGAAAGGTATTGACATACAATATTGCATTACACCTTTAATCATTTAGCATAGTACAGATTTGCAGATGACTCTTTTCTTTCCCTTCAAAGATAATTCAACAGAATTTCTTGACCCTCTATCACAACTAGATCTAAAATTTCTATTCAATCCTTCATTGGGCACCCACATGTATAGCATGAGGTCCAACAACTAGTTCCCCATAAAATTATCTATTTGGGAGAGAAACAATGATTCTGTTATCATTATTATTTTTTTGTCAAAAACAAGATAATATCTATTGTCTTAAAATTAATTCATTTAGCAGACCTGATTAATTAAACCTTCGACGTTTCTGAAAAAAAAAATCCCTTATTAATTTGAAATGTCCCTCAAAATGTGAACTAAAAAAATATTTGGATGAAAACCTAAAAAAATTTTAAAAAGAGAATGGTAGAAGCAACCGAGATTGACATGGGTGACAACCAAAATATCCCCCCATTTCACAAATGCCGGGCTCAAGAACAACCAGAAAAAATTGAAATAAGAAAAAAAAAAAACTGTAATATTCAGCCACGCGTCTCACGTGCCACGTTATTAAGTTTTTTTTTCCCAACCATTTAAAAACAAACGTTACAAAACAAAATAAAAGCTTCTTTGTTCATTTCTCAAATTTCTGTCTTTGGAAGCTCAAAAATGGCGTTCTCATCGGCTGCTTCTACCTTGAGTTGCGACTCAATTTCCCGGCTTCTAGCGAAGACCAGCAGCTCGAATTCAAGCAGTCCTTTTTCTCCTCAGACTTGTACTACTTCAATCTCCTTCCCAAAATCTTCTTCACCTGTTTTTACCAACCGTAGAAGATCTTTATTGTCCATTAAATCATCAGCTTCTTCTGTTCAAGGTAAAACTTTTCTATATCTGATTCTATCTACATATGTTTCTATGTTTCTGTGGGATTCTTTTCCCTGAACTTTACTTTTTTTGGGGTTCGGATACAACAAAGAAAGATGTGGGATTTAGGGAAAAATTCTTGCTTTGGATATCTGTTTTGTTTAGTCCTATGCTGTTCTTATTAATTTTTCTGGGATTTAGCTAAGGAAATGATCGATATTCGCAAAATCTGACCTTGGATTGATGGGATTTGTGGTTTTGGTAGAAACAAGTAAATCCCTTGTTAAGTAATTGACTATTTCAACAATACTGTGTTTTTATACATCAATTAAGGATGCTTATTTAGGTGTATGGATGGAGAGAGATGCTGAAGCTGTTGCTCAAGAGTCATATTTTGGTAAAGGAACCTAAATTGTGTGCAACTTAGCTTTAAGGTTAAGGTTAAAGAAGTCCCTGATGTTTGAGTCATAGGCAGATGAAATGCAATTGGACTGTGTGGAAAATTCTGAATCTCTACTCGTGCCATACTAAGTTTGCTATGGAAAACTGTTGGATGAATTTGATAATGTTAAAAAGATTGCAAAATTAGCTTTGAAGAAAGTTTCGTGATAGATACCTGGATGAGGACTAATAGTTTTGCTTGTTATAGGCAAAATCAGGTGCTGGAATGGAACAGAACAAGTCATTAAGTCTTTGTTTTATGTCTGACCTTGAGATAAACAAGAAGAGCTTAATAATCTGGCCATAATCGACTTTGATCCTTTATTTAGAATTGATGCTTTTAGTTTCTCAGTAAATGAATAAAAAGGAAATACTTCATGAGGCTATTCTGCAATTAAATGCTGGTGATCTAAGCAAGCTTGTTGGCGCTTTCTTAAAATTTTAATCAGAGGGATTGATAGTTTACTTATCTTCAGCTGTTTAGAGTGAGTATGCTTTTGGTCACAGCTTGTATTTGGAAGTATAATCTGAATGAGGAAAACAATATCAAGGACTGCATGCCAAGTTACATGGGTGGAAATGGGGTTTTGTGGTGAATGATATCTGTCATTAATCTAGTTGATAAGTTTTGTTCTCCCTCGGCTTCTGTTGAATATTTGAATTACTGAAAATTGGATGCTGGTTTCTATTTATGTCACCTATAATGTGAGTTGTCATAGTTTATGAAACAAAATTGGAAATGGAAATGTGAGTCACTATCTAGCGTAAGTTTGTACGTCTCAGTAGCTGCCAAATTAGTGTAATTTAAAGTATATATGACAATAGTGTTTATATGCTAATGTAGAACTTCTTGAGTCGTATGCTTTTAAGTAGATAATTTTGGAAGTTGGAGACAAGACATTTTATTTTCTTCTTCTATTGTTGTTGGCCAAGTGTGTAAAACATTTAATCGAACTAATGAAACTAAATCTGGGGTTTTGGACCTCCAAATTTAGTGATTAATGTAGTACATTTAGAAATGACCATAACCCATTTGAATTGCTAGTTGTTCATTCATAATTGAGGTTTCTACTGAGAGGAGTAGATTAAGTAATTGACTTGGACTGTAGTACATTCAATACTAAAATTTGTTTATCTAGGGGGAGAGGATGATGGATGTAGTCGACAGGTGGACCCATCACAGGTTTCTCAATTTTTGATTCTTGAGTACGTCATTCTTGACTATCAACCATGAACTATTGAGTCCAAAGTTCTCATCATGCTAAATTTTGAGCAAATCAATTCTTAAGTGAGTATCTCAATTTTTTAATTCTTGAGGAATCCAAAGTTCTCATCATGCTAAATTTTGAGCAAATCAATTCTTGAGTGAGTATCTCAATTTTTTAATTCTTGAGTAAGTCATTCTTGACGATCAACCATAAACTATTGAGTCCAACGTTCTCATCATGCAAAATTTTGGGGAGATCAATTCTTCACATCTGTATAAACTTTGGAGCAAATCAACTTGGATTTCTTCTAAACTTGTTACTGTTATAAAATGTTGGGGAAGTCCACGTGCCCAATGCATGTTTACTCAAAGCAGATTAAAATAACTCAAAATTGTTCATAGTTGGAGGAGGAGGGGGAAGGGGGGTTAATGTTCAAAAGATCTTGTATCTGAAAGAGTGATTCAAAAAGTTCATGTCATTTTCCGATTTCATCAATCTGGGTGCTTCTCCTGGACCATGGGAAACAATATCAAGAGTGGTTTATTGTTTTTTCTTAGAAGATTATAAATATCTCTAATTTTTAAGTAAACACAGTGGCCAATGGAAGTATGTGAAGAAAACAGTAAGTCTGTAAACAAAATGGAATAGCACACATTAAGCTTACACATAATGCTAAAATTCCAATTTTGGAAGTTTTGGTGTAGTCATAATGAAAAGTCGCCATAATATTTGAAATATTCTTGACTACTTCACGATTTTATTGCTTTTTTTTTTTTTTTTTAACTCCAGATACGATCCAATCAGTTTTAGCTTGGCCAAAATTAAGTTCGTGGATAACTATAGGAACAACTATCCATGTTTTGAAACATCTTAAGTGCATTAAGCATTTCATCTGCTAAAACATAAGGAGACCGCTGGGCACAAGTATGTATGCGTAAGTAAATATGTATATATTTGTGTGTGTTATGTGTAGTTCCTTAAGTTTTTTATATAAATTTATATCGTGCAAAACTTTCTAATTCTAGTATGTGAAAGAGTGAAAAAGTGCTTTCATTGTTGTGGAATAAGAAACCTAACTGTCATTGCTCTACCATATCTTTTTGTTTCATGAAAGCATAGATTTGTATCGCTTGCTGAAACAAAAATAAAGTACCTCAGCAGATGATGTACAATATCTCGGTACATCTGATTCGCAATATGATTATTTTCTTGCAATAATTCATGGCCTCTTTGTATGTTTCAGCACCACCAACATCAGGGGGACTTGCGCCTGCAATTTCCTTAACAGACAATGCAATTAAGCACTTGAATAGAATGAAAGCTGACCGAAATGAAGACTTGTGTCTAAGAATTGGGGTCAAGCAAGGTGGATGCTCCGGCATGTCTTATACAATGGAATTTGAAAAGAGAGAAAATGCTAGACCGAATGATTCCATTATGGAATACAATGGTTTTGTTATTGGTATGTGGGTACCTTGCTACTTTGAATGCTTCTTAAGGGAACATTAGTATTAGCTCATGCAGATTTGCAACTGTTTACGCTTTCCATGTTGACCTTTTATGTTGAGTCATTGTCTTTTCCAATACTAAATGTTTAATAAGTTTTTTTTCATAAGGACTGGCCTTTCCAAAAAACCAGACTGATATGTGTTGTAATTTTCTACAGGAGCTATTTCTATAGTAAGTGGCATGAGGTTGATTAGAGCCTGATGTGAATATTGCTTTTCTATACATAGTTCTGGGTTGCAATTCCTTTTAAAACTTCTCTGAAACTTTATAAGAGGCTTCAGAACCAATTTTAATTCACGGATCAATCTGTGTTTTGCTTTACCTCATATGTACTGTGTGAGCTATTTTTTGAGCTGATTAGCATTTGTAAGAGTTTTTCCTATAGTTTTAAGGCAATAGAGTTTTAATACCAGTTGAATAATGGCTTGAGTCTCTGTATTATGATAATTTCAGAAATGAGTTATATGTTTAATGAGTTATGAATTGATTTGCGGGAATAAATACAATATTTGAGCATAACTAGAATCTCAGACTAATGAGTGAGTAGAATAAACCAATAATGCGAAATTGAATTTCTCATCAATATGATCAATAGGGCTATCAGTTTGGCTTGGAGATATAAATCCCATTAGTATGCAGTTTTTTAGGAATGAAAAATACGTATTTGGCAATTATTTTTGTAGCCAGAATCAAAAGGGAAAAAATGCTACTCATGAGTGAAAGCTGGAAAAGAATATTTGTCTGTCATTCTAATAAAGAAAAGGTCTTGTCCAGTTGATTAGATTGCCAAAAATGATGTCTTTAGCTGATTGCAATCTGCAAAGCTGTCTTTAGTTGATTTGAAATTGATTTACTTTTGGAGCTTGTTGGCCGCGTTTTGTCTGTTCTTGGGAAGTTTTACATCTATGCTAGGTCATTGATTGGCAATGGTAGAGATCAGCATGCAAGATTATTCAAGAATCTTTCACCTATCTTCTATCTGATGGTAGGAATTTATAACCCTGCTTAAAACAAAAACGGAGTGATGAATGCCCAAAGAAACCTAGAATATTGCAATATCCATGCTCCAGTGTAAATTAGAAAGTTATGTTTAGTTGTGTATTTAGAATTTCTGCAATAGTTTATTAACATCTTTCTTTTCTAATAGTTTCTCTGTGGACACTGATTATCCCTTGACCTTTTTAATTTGTCTATGCAGTTTGTGATCCCAAAAGCCTTCTCTACCTTTTTGGAATGCAGCTGGATTACAGTGATGCGCTTATCGGTGGAGGCTTCTCTTTCAAAAATCCAAATGCTACACAAACCTGTGGTTGTGGTAAATCATTTAATGCAGAAATGTGAACATATCGTATATTATAGAACAAGTATAATAATGATATCCTTAAAGAAACATTGTCAGTTAGAGATAGAGGATTTAGAGAAATGTTGTTTCGTCCTCTCAAGTGTGATTCTGGAGTTCTATCTCTTATTAATTGCGTATAATTTGCTACTGAGGGTGCATGGTGCCATTATATTATTCTCCTCACTCGGTTGCACTACAACCATATAAAAGGTTATCATCATTACTCCATCTTTTAATTTTTATCTTTAAATAAAGAAAATCAAGTGGAGTTATGTCCAATGTCTTTTCTCATGGAATGGGAGGTTTCAGCATATGCATGAACTTGACAAAAAATCCCTTAATATTTGAATGTGTAGGTCTCGTGATTTTTTATAGCAGAAAAGCCAATGAATGGGAAATGAACCAAGTCTAATGCATCAATTTTGTAAAATAGCCCTGTAACATGTCACTACAATAGTGTGGTTAAACTAAGTTGACCTGAACAACATGTCTGAGCTTAAAGAATACAGAATTTTAGGGGACGTCACTGGATGCAGCCTGAAAGCAATGATGGGTGTTGGGTGCAAGAAAAGATCCCACTTTATTCCCACTTCCCCCTTTTCTTCGTTGAGGCCCAACCAGAGTAATTGAAGGGCCTTAAAAGAGTGTTGCCATCTAGATATACTTGAGCTCATAGTTTTCGAGTGCCAATGGAACTTAAAATTGTGAGCGTAAAAGCAACTTTTGCTTTGGTTTCTGCTCTGTTTGTCGGGGGAACGGTGGAGAAGAGGGATCCGTTGTCTGAACGACGAAACTTTATTACCTTATTATGTGTTTTTGTGTTCAGGGCAGGATTGAGGCTTTGTGCCAGGGAACGATGGAGGAGAGGAATGTCCGTTATCTGAGTACATTTTTGCGTTGTAATGGACTGGACTGATCAAATTATCCCCAGATTTTACTGTTAGGCGTTTTTAGTTACCATAATTATGCATCAAGATCCAACACCCAGTTTTCCAAGATTTTAGCTTATTTTAACGTGAAAAGAATTACTTCCTTATCGAACTTCCCCAGGTATTGCAAATCTATAGGTTCGTAACATTTCGCGGCATCGAGTCTTAGGATCCGGGGAGCTGTAAACTGCTATTTCATTGATCTCTATGGCTTTGAAGAACTTGTTGCTGGACACAAAGACAACGCTGATGTTAATGGCTGCTCATTGCCAAAATAATTTCTACACTGCCGAAGCAAAATTGCCTTGAGATAATTTTGTCCTTCACAATTCAACCTGTTTTTATTTCTACTAATTATTTGTGGGATCAGTCACCTGTCTGTCTCATCTCACGTCTCTCTTGTTTCTTCTCTCTGCTTTATAATTCACCAAATCTAGTATTTCCCTCATTTATTATCCAATTCTTTATAATTCATCAAACCAAGTTCAAATGAAATCTCATAAGTTCAAAGTTTTCCCTTTTATTACGTAAAATCTATGAAATTCTAAAATTTCAAACACAATCATCTTAAGACTGGTGGGAGAGAAGATTGAAGAAGTACAAATCAGTCAAAGTAGAGAGGGAAGAGGTGAAAGGAGCAAAGAGACTAAGGGGCTGCTTGGTTTATGAGAATTGAAATCGGGAATTGGAATGAATCTCTTATAAGCTGCCTGGTTAGAGAGAATTGGAATCATTTCTGAAAATTTTAGAATCTTCCATTTTTTACTAAATCAGAAGGAATCGGAATAATTTTTAAAAATTTTGCAACTTTGACTTCTTTTTTATTCTTCAATTGTTTTTTTGTGATAAATCATTAATAGACATCATTATTTGTTTGTTAATCAACAAAATTAGATAATTTAGGATCACAAAGTTTTCAAAAGTGAATGATTGCAATTCCGATTCCGACATCCAACCAAGCAAGAATATTGGAAGGAAAAACTTCATTCGAATTCCAAAGTGAATGATTCCGATTCCGATTTTAATTCCTCTTCCTCCCTACGAACCAAGCACCCCTAGGATGTGTTCCTAAAGAGTAATGGAAATCATTGTTGACTTTTGAGGAGCAATAAAGTCACTCCAAACAGATTCTTCCTGGCTATAACATCAACAAAAAGGCAACCATAAATCTCCATTTTCTACAAAAATAATTGATTGATCTCTTCATGGAACCATCAAGTTTAAAAACCTTCTAAGGGACACAACATGCAGTGATAGTAGTTGCAAACAATAAATATAAAATTAATAGTGGTATAAAATGTTATTAAAACTAGTAATATTATAGTACTACTAGAAAGTAAAAATATAATATAACTTACTACTAGTTATAAAAGTGAAGAAAATGACAAAAGTAACGTAGAATATGACAATATTTTTTTCTTTTCTCCTTCTTTCCCATTCATATTTCTTGCACATAAGTCACTATTTATAAACTTGAGGTTCACTCCTCCACGTTGAAGATCATAAGACCCTAAATGTAGGTTATATTAGTTTCATGAGTTACATGAACTAATAGGAGATCATCAAGTAGTGGGAAATCACAAGAAATAATATGAAAAATAATAGGGTGAATATGGATGAATATCCACTACATAGCACTATTTATTTCCCTTTCTCTATGCGTAAATAATATGAAAAATAATAGGGTGAATATGGATGAATATCCACTACATAGCACTATTTATTTCCCTTTCTCTATGCGTATAGACCAAAAGAATCATGGCGCATAACATTGTTCCACTAAATAGTAGTATTTATTTTCCTTTCTCTATGCATATAGACCAAAAGAATCATAGCGCACAATATTGTAACAATGTCCATTGATGAGTCTATTATTGTTAGTAACAATAAACATAGGAGTAATTTGATCTCGTCCGGCTTCTCTGGTGTACTCTCTAATAGCACACAAAGGATCCATGAAGCAAACAGAAGTCGTATGTCAATCGTATTCGTAATCACAAGCTTGAGGAAAGACGATTTTTTTTTTTTTTTTAATCAATTTTATCACTTTCTATTGTCAAAATCTGATTCCCAATGTCGTAGATACTCCAAAAATCAACTGTTTCTCAGTGGATTTCATGTCATTTGATCAACTCTTTAATAATCACATTTGCCATCACCCTCTGTCTAGTAGATATTGAAATAACCTTTCATTATTCAGTTTTAAATAGATCTAAAAATAGTGTCTGTGCAAACTATTTTTCTATCGCATTTCATAAGATTAGGATGCGATGGTAACAAAAACTTACTAAAATAAATAGTAATTTCTGTGGAAAGTGGTAAGTTTTCATTAAAACTTACCATTTTTTAATTGAGTTTGGTGTACACCTTCTTCATAAGAAACAGAGAATTTCAAACAGAATAGGTTGACCAAAAACTAATCTGGGCGATGCAGACAAAGGTTGTTTCTTGATAATTAGTAGTTCTACTTTAGATCCTAAAAAGAAGCACAAATTTGACAACTGAACTTTCACAATTTTTTTTTTTTTTATATACACAAGAATT